>CM035415.1:165011250-165051250 GCA_020310875.1 Ceratopteris richardii
AATCTCTATAGGGGAGAATTTCTTTGAATGATATGCAACTAGATGTAGGTGTCCATCATCCCCATGTTGATGACAAAAAAATATTTCTTACATATTCCAGAAGAGCTCTTTGAAAGCTATCCAACTATATATAACACTTGGGTACTTGACAAAAATATATGGATCAAGAGTCAAACTCTAATTTTCAGATTTGAAGTGAAAAGCAACTTATAATTTGAAAGGAAAGATTGAAAAGAATGAATTCAATTCAATGATCCTTATTGTGCCAAGTGGCAAGGACTAAAGCAAGGCGGAAGTCCAACATATGCAATATGGAAAAATTATGAGAGCCGTCAATCTTTTGCATAAGTTGTTCAAAAATCAGCTTTCGCATGAGTTTTTCGCGGGTCCTCAAATATTTATATAAGGAAAGGTGGAAGTCCAACATATGCAATATGGAAAAATTATGAGAGCCGTCAATCTTTTGCATAAGTTGTTTCAAAAATCAGCTTTTGCATGAGTTTTTTGCGGGTCCTCAAATATCTATATAAGGACATACAATCTAGCCTATTCATCATCACTTGTACATTACCATACATTGGGCTCGAGCTTTAGGTGCTCTCAAACCTTGGATCTTGATAGTTAGTTTTTCTTGTACATTTGTTATATTTTGGAGCTCTTTTGCTCCTTTTCCATATATAATCTAAATTCTCTCTCTCTCTCTCTCTCTCTCTCTCTCTCTCTCCCCCCCCCCTTCCCCCCTTTAGTTTAATTGTGGCTCTAAAAACAAAGAGAAACCAACAGGAGGCTTAGTGTTGGGTGTGATTGATGAAGATGGAATAGAGGGTTTGAGAGGGGTAGATGAATTTGTGGGCTTGAGTAAGTACTTGCCAACACAAAATTTCTGTATGAAGGTTGTACAAAGGGACAACCAATGAGTGGGGTTTTACCATGTTCAGTTTGATCAATATGCTGAGGCAAAGAAGTTATATATGCCATAACAAAGCCCACTGTATCTTGAGTTGCAGGAATTCTGTTCTTCTCTACACAATGAAATAAGAATGAGACATTATTCATTTATTTTGTTAATTTAATCTGGTTTCTGAAGCTCCTTCCACTGTACAGCTGTGGCATCTATATCTGCTGGCAATGATGATGCGATTGGTACTATGATTGCTGATGCTATTGACAAGGTTGGTGCCGATGGTGTTCTGTCGATTGAATCCTCTTCCTCTTTCGAGACAACGATCACAGTAGAAGAAGGAATGGAGGTAAATGCCTTTGCAATTAAATGGGTTTTTGTTGTTGTGGGATGAAGGTTCACCAGTGTTTCTTCTATGAAAAAAATTATTCATTAAATATATGGTCATCATTTACTATTGATTTATTTCACATGTAACTGCAGATTGATAGAGGTTACATTTCTCCTCAATTTGTAACAAATCAGGAGAAGCTTATTGTTGAGTTTGACAATGCTAGAGTTATAGTAACTGATCAGAAATTGTCATCCATTAAAGATATTCTTCCAGTTTTAGAAAAGGTTTCTCAACTGAATACACCGCTGGTTATTATTGCTGAGGATGTAACTGGAGAAGCTTTGGCAACTCTAGTGGTCAACAAGCTTCGAGGAATAGTCAAAGTGGCTGCTTTGAAAGCCCCTGGATTCGGGGAAAGAAGAAAGGCTCTTCTTCAGGATATTGCTATTATTACTGGTAGGAAGTCGTTTGGATTTTCCATCCATCCATCCATCCACTGGTGAACAAATATCTCCCTGATGGTTTTTTCTTAATGTCTTTCTTTTTGGAGCAGGGGCAGAGTTCATAGCAAGTGATCTCGGCATGAAAACTGATGATGTTTCAATTGAACAGCTAGGAATGGCCCGTAAAATTACAATTAGTAGCAATTCCACTACGATAATTGCTGATGTTGCCACCAAAGATGAGATTCAAGCTCGAATAGCTCAAATTAAGAAAGAACTTGCGGAAAGTGATTCTGTTTATGACCAGGAGAAGCTCTCTGAACGAATTGCAAAGCTATCTGGTGGGGTTGCTGTTATAAAGGTTAGATAATGCTATGAGTTGTTTTTATAGTTCAAGGCTGATTTGTGAACACTGAATGTAATTTGAAAGATCAGATAAACTTAAGAATTTGGATGCAGGTAGGAGCTGCAACAGAGACTGAGCTGGAGGATAGGAAACTACGAATCGAGGATGCTAAGAATGCTACATTTGCTGCAATTGAAGAGGGTATTGTGCCGGGTGGAGGTGCTGCCTACGTCCATCTTTCAGCTTTAGTTCCAGCTATCAAGGAGACTATTCCCGACCCTGAGGAGAAGCTTGGAGCTGATATTGTCCAGAAGGTTTATCTTGTTCATTTTATTGTTTTTTTTGTATCAATCCCACACATTTTTTCATCTCATCAGCTTTAAGTGCTGTCCTTTTGTCTTTTAATTTAAATATGAAGTTCGCGTTTCTGATGCTTGATAGTTTATGCATTTGCAGGCTCTTTCATCTCCAGCTGCATTGATTGCAGACAATGCTGGGACTGAAGGTGCCGTGGTGGTGGAGAGACTGCTTGAGAGTGACTGGGAGATTGGTTATAATGCCATGAATGACAAATATGAAAATCTGCTGGAGACAGGTGTCATTGACCCTGCCAAGGTTACCAGATGTGCTTTGCAGAATGCCGCCTCTGTGGCTGGCATGGTTTTGACAACTCAGGCTATTGTTGTAGAGAAGCGAAAGAAGGCAAAGGCTGCTGTACCATCTGTCCCAGGCATGGGTATCTAACATCTCTATTGAGTGTTATTTACCTGGATAGTCATGTGAATATGCACATGCTGGCATAATTTTGTAGTTATTAGGTAATTGCAGAGAGTATTTCTTACTGAGACCAATTCTCTTTGAAGACGATTCTATTCATAAGTAAATCAATGTGATTTAAGTTTTAATAGAATGCACAAGAGGCTTCTGATTTGAGTGATTAAATAATCTTTTCATTTATGTGGATTAGCTCTTCCAAGTTTTGCATATCAGTGATTGTCAGCATTTGGTACTGAATATGGGGGATAGATAGCATTTAGTGTATGGACTTGTTACCTATTTATTCTTAGTTTTTTGGCTCATAACCATTATAGAGAGAAAATAGAGACAAGTTGGTGAATAAACAACACATGAAAGAGGTGTAAGGAGTTATGCTCCAAATATAATCTTTACATTCCATGATTGAAGTTACAAGATAGCATAGAAGATACACTTGAAGTACAAGATGATGAATAAAAGTTGTCCATTAACTCTTTAAAACCTCCAAGGCTGAAGTATGATCTTCTCATAATAGATATAAGTTATTGCACACCTTGAAGATGATGATGAAAACACAATTCCATGTTGAAGGAACCTTCTCCAATCCAAGCTTGTTCGTGAAAAGAGCTCCAAGAAGTGATAATAGTAGCTTCCAATGTGTGTTCTTTAAATAGGCTATGTTTGCTTTGGTAGGCAACAGAAATAAAACAAAAGTTTGAGTCTTATTAATAAAGCAAAAGTTGTTTTTCACTAGTAAAGCAGAAATTGTTTTCCAATCATGAAGTAAAGTTGTTTTGCATAAATAAATTTAAGTTGCTTTTTACGAATAAAGCGAAAACTGCTTTTCACTAATAAAGCAAAAATTTTCACTTAAAATTTATTTTCATATTAATTGGTTGAGTTTTGGGTTTTTTTTTTTTAGGTGCCACATGCTTATGTTATATATGGTTTGATAGCTCTCCATGAACACTATCACATTGTCTAACAAAATTTTTGATCATATGTTTTTACCATTTTTGAAAATGGGACCATCATATCCAAGAGTTGATTTCATTAATTGTATAAGCCTGCAGGTGGTGTTTAGTGGAAGGTTGCTCAATATGCCATCCTCCATATCTTCTATCATATCTTTGTACTAGAGGATCATCACGAGTTGGCAATGGATAATCTCTAGTCGTAAATGATATATTTTTAAACAATCCTCTCTTAACTTGACACTAACATAATATTTCAAGTGGGTATATTTTTGTTTAAAATGCTTTGTCACATCATGTAAACTATCCTATAAGCACATGAGGACCTTTGACATGAAGAGCTCTTCTTTAATACACATCATAAAGAGAACTAACATATCCTTCATTCTTTTCAGTCAAGTATTACTTGGAAGGGTAGAGACAACTACATGATGCTAATAAATTGAGATAAAAGATAAACTTATATATACTCCCTCAACTATCAAGGTTGGCTAGACCTATCAAGGTTTGCTAGTATCAAATCAAGGTTATATGCTCTCATCTACATTTATGAAACACACATACACATGAAAAGACAAGGTGTAACAATTTCCTTAAGGTTTTGAATGTAGAGATAAAACCCCTCTTTGTTCACATATGGCTTTCTCCATGATCACCAAGTTGTAGATGTCAATCCCTGTATACTTGATTAAATGATAGATCCCAAGGAGCATTAGAAGGCTCACTAGTAGTTTGAAAGTCACTTCATAGGTACACAAGAAAGCAATGTTCTCCACTTCATAGGTACACAAGAAAACAATGCTCTACAATCTGTAGATCCAACAAAGCACATATATAGTTATTGTTATTGCTAATTTAGTTGCAATTTGTAAAAGTTTGATGTGATCCCTTTTGGACTGTATATGTCTTCAATAATACATTCAACATCTTCATATAATTTGATTATCATCATCTTGTTGAAAATCATATAGAGCTTGATTTCCATTTGCCATGAAGATTTAACTCTTTTACATATAGCCAAATTCTTTGTCCTCTATATCTTGCTATGATGGAAGTTGTTGGTTTTAGGCCCACAATTAGTATAGAGACAAAGAAAATAGAGACAAGACGGAGAATAAACAACTCGAGAGATATAAGAAGCTATACTCCAAATATAATCTTTATATTTCATGTTTGAAGTTAGAAGATATCATACAAGACAATCAAATGGCGACATGATTATTGCTTGTGGCATTTTATGTCATGGGTTATATAAGCTCATAGACTATGAAAAATCTATGAATGATTCAGCATGTGCAGTACACGATTCTCAAGCTATGTTAGATGCAAAGCTTTGGCATGCACGCTTTGGTCACTTGAATTTTGCTAGTTTGCTATGCCTGTAGAAATCTGAAATGATGTCCTACCCAAACTTGAGGCACCCGGAAAACATGTTTGTGAAGGCTGTATTTTGGGTAAAATGCAGCGTTCCTCCTTTCCAAAAGATGGTTCAGTTCGAGCTACTCAAAAGTTGCAGCTTGTTCACAGTGAAGTCTGTGGTCCTATGCAGACATCCTCTTTTGGGAACTTTACTTCGTGACTTTCATTGATGATTTTTCCAGGCATGCATGTGTATATCCATTGAAAGTAAGGTCTGAAGTGTTCATGTGCTTCAAACAATTTTTGGTTTTGGCTGAAAATCTGTTAGCATGTAAAATGGGCACCCTCCGTTCTGATTGAGGGGGGGAATATATGTCTTCTTACTTTAACGTGTTTCTGACTGAACGTGGGATAAAACATCAATGTACAGTGCCGTATACACCTCAATAGAATGGAGTTGGTGAATAGAAGAACAGGTCACTCGTTGAGATGGCAAGGTGTATGATCAAGAGTCAAGCTTTACCACATAGTTTCTGGCTTGAGGCTGTCATGTGTGAAGCATATGTACTTATCATGTGTGAAGCATATGTACTTAACAAGTATCCCACTAAATCACTGCTGTCTATCACTCCATATGAGGCTTGGTATGGTCGTTAGCGATCGTCTGTAGCATCCACAAAGTAAATGCATTTTGGTTAGCCGTGATGTTGTTTTTGTGGAAGATGCTATTCAGCCTTTACTTTCATGTGTGAAGGAGACATCTGTTAGCTCCAAAGACATGTTGATGCTTTGCTGCCTCTTTTTATAGGTGGACAATCTAGTGCTGGTCCTAATGAGGCAACTTCTCAGCCTTTGCAGGTTTCATGTGATGATGTAGATCAATCCATTTCTGATGCAGATTTACATGACACACTTATTGATGAGAGAGCTGATATTGAGGAGGCAAAAACTATGCCAAAATGGCTTGTGCAGACTTTGCATGATAGCAAATTAGATGCACCTCTATCATATTGCACTCATTCAGGCTCTCATAGTGCCTCTTTTGCATCAGATTGCTATGCTATGGCTGCCTCTAGTCTCTCTGATGAGATTGAGCCTGTTTCGTTTGATGAAGCACAAAATTCTGAACATTGGATGGCTACAATGCAATCTGAATATGATGCTATCTTGAAAAATGGTACATGGTCTTTATGTGACTTGCCTCCTGGCAAGAAGGCCATTGGCACTAAGTGGGTATATAAGCTGACGCGTAAACCTGATGGACCAATCGACAAGTATAAGGCTAGGCTTGTTGCAAATGGTTATGCACATGAAAGAGACATTGATTTTGATGAAACCTTTGCACCTACATGTCGAACGACTAATGTTCATAGCATCTGTGCACTTGCAGCTTATCATGGTTGGAATGTACATCAATTGGACATTAAAATAGCATTTTTGAATGGTGACTTGCATGAAGAAGTGTATGTTTTTCAGCCCCGTGGGTTTGTGTAGCAAGGGCTTGAAAACCAGGTGTGCAGGTTAAAGAATGCATTATATGGTTTAAAGCAAGCACCACATGCTTGGTATGAAAAGATACATGCCCATATGATTTCACATGGTTTTGAGAACAATCCAATTGAAAGCACCTTATATGTTAAGCGTGCTAATGATGTACTTTTGATCATTGTTGTGTATGTTGATGACATGCTCCTTACTGGTCCTCATGAGAAGCATATTGCTGATTTTAAGGCTGATTTGCATGCCTCATTTGAGATGTCTAATTTGGGGCATTTGCATCATTATTTGGGCATTCAGTTTATTCACGTTGATGGTGGAATGGCTTTATTTAAAACGAAATATATCGACACATTATTGCAGCATTTTGGCCTTGAAGATTGTAAACCTATTGCCACTCCTATGGAGATAGGTTTACGATTGAGTCTTCATGATGCTAGAGATGCATTTGATGCTGTTCTCTATCAACAGATTGTTGGATGCCTGATTTACTTATGCATTACTTGGCCAGATATTCAGTTTATTGTCTCACAGATGAGCAGGTTTATGCATTGCCCAAGAGTCAAGCATCGGCAGACAGTTAAATGCATCTTTCACTACTTGAGTGGTACCCAGTTACTTGGATTGTTTTATCCCAAGGGGGGATCACTACTGCCAGATTTACATGCTTTTTCTGACTTTGAATGGGCTGGTTGCTATGAAACTCATGTGTCCACTAGTGGTTTTTGCTTCATGCTTGGTTGCTCATGCATATCTTGGCTGAGCAAGAAGCAGCCTACTGTGGCCACTTCGAGTTGTGAGGCTAAGTATAGGGTAGCTTTCACAACGACTGTTGAGTGTGTGTGGATCTGACACCTTATGGCTGATTTGGGTGTCAGTCAGTCTTCTGCCACCACCATCTGCACTGACAGTCAGAGCACATTGGTAGTTGCGAGGAACTCTGTGTTCCATGCTCGCACTAAGCACATTGAGGTGCATTATCATTATGTTAGGGAGAGGTTCTTTGTAGAGGTGTAGTACCAAAAATTTGTAGTACATAAATATAAGGCATTGGAGAAATTAAGAGATTTAGAGTAATCTAAATTCTCCCACCGGAGAACCCTTAATTGACCTACTCCTATCCTTAATGGGAATAGAGGGAAGAGAGGTTAATACTGGTGATCCCCTTGGAGAGTGGTTTTTGCAGTTTACATGTCGCTAACAAGGTCTGGTGAAACATACTCGAAGTACAAAAGCAATAAGCATCCTATATGAGTGAATAGTGCATTAGGTGCAATGCATGGAAGGATAGAAGGTGCCCTAGTCTCATACAACAAAGTTGTAACAAGTTGTTGGGAATCAAGCAAGGAAGTCTCGGAATGTACACATTTTTTAGTTGCTAGTCTGTAGGGTATACCTGAAAGTTCTTTGATCCCTTGGTGCAAAATTTCGGTGCTCGATGAAAGTTTGGGTTGCCTTGGAAACAATGACTAATCAAGAAAAGAAGTAAGATAACCAGACTATTCAGAGAGAATTTTGGCAAGAAACAGTTGTGGATATCTCAAAAATTATAGACGATCCTCTTCCAAAACTTGCTAGTACGAACGAAGGGTGGAAGATACCAATCGAAAGACGAATCACAACATCTTTTCCAAGGTTTTGGAGGAGTAGAAAAATAATTTTGTCTAGTGAACCAGAATCCATTCAACAATTGCAATCAGAACTTCCAAGGAAAGGAGTACAAACTGTAGGATAAGCATCATCCACAAGTTCAAATTCTGGAGAAGTAGTTGATGCAGAAGAAGAATTTAGCCCTAGGCCTATGGTGGGTCTACAATTATTCCAGAGGAGACAATACCAGACCATAGCAACCTATGCCAAATTTGGTGGGCTCGTCAATGATGATCTAGATGCGCATGTCCATGCTTTTGAGATTAACTTTAGTGTATTGGATAATCTTGATGACCATGTGTATAAAGCCCATGTATTTCATTCAACCTTGGTGAATAAAGCAGCAAAGTGGTTGACATAATTTGGTTTAAATCATTTTCCACGATATGATGCAATTCATGATGCCTTTCTACAAATATTTCAATTAAAGAATAGCCCAACATAGATTTTTGATTTTTTACAAAACAAGTAGAAGAAAAATCAAGGGTATAAGAATTTGAGACTATATTTCAAACTTATACAATGCATTGCCTACAACCAATGTAGCTGTACCCACAAATGTCATTAATGGTTTATCAATGGATTAAACCTCCTCATTATGCCAAATCATGATCATTAGATGCATTGGCAGGATGACTTTGCATAGTATTATAGAAGTGGACTTACAATTGGAACACAAAATCAGAGGTTTCACTGAAGACCTAGATTGGATGCGAATCGAAAAGAATAAATTAGAGGATGCTTTGAAAGAGGTCTTTTGTGTTAAATGTAAGAATCCTGGCCATGTTGTTGTCAATTGTGCCCTGAATCAAGTGTATCATGCCATCTGTGAAAGTACCATTCATTCTACAAATACTTTCCCATGTCAAAACCCAAAATCTTCTGCCAATGAATGCAATTATATAGGAACCAAGAGAGTCCTCTACCAATGATGTTTGACGCCATCGTAACACATCATATCCGATGTATTCCCATTTCTAAATGCCAATGTAGGGAAATTATAATTCACCACGATGGAATCAAGGACCTACAAACTCCACAAAGTGTGGAATACAGATGCATTGTCACTTTTGTGGGGAAATGGATCATATTAGATGACATTGTAAAGATGCACAAGAGTACGATAAATGAAAGAAGGATAGAAAAAACCCTATGATGAACATGATCACTTTTACACTTGCTAAAGCACATGGCGCCATTATACAAACACGATTCAAAAAAATGTTGCAACTAGTTGTAGAAGCATTTGAACCAAGCTTCAAAGAACAACAAGGAATGGTAAGAAAAGATACAAAATAGGCTTAGGTTGAAGCCCTAGTCTTCCCCAAACTAAAACCAATCAATGAGCCTGCACCTGAAGCACCATCGAAAAGCATACCAAAATCGACATCTCAACAACACATGCCACCAGAAGAACCTATACATACTATGGCATCAGACATTTTAGACCGAGCACCTATCACCTTGCCATTGGGTGAACTATTAATGCTAGTCCTTGATATCTGGTAGTAGTTTCAATAATATATAGGAGCTGAACCAATTTTGGTACCAACTACTGTAGTCATTCACAACATCGAGTCATAACAAACGAGAACAAAGACATGTTCTCTTTTTAAAATTAGAAGAAAACCATGAAAGGTTGCAAAATAGCCTCACTTTCTTATCCCATTATAAAAATTCTAGTTTCTTGTTCAATAGGTGCCTTTGAAAATGTCTTCTTCTCGTATCAGATTCTCTGAACAATAAGCCGAATTTGTTTTGTAGGACAAAAAGTGCTACCTAATGAGAAAGTTACTCCCATGAGAGCTTCCCATTTCATGCCAAATAGTGCCACAAAAGAAAAAAAAATACAACCTCTTGTTATATTTCTTACTTCAAAAACATACATAATTGATCTCATTGATATTTACCATTTCCATAACTCGGACATGGAAAAATAAAATAGATGTTTCAAGGCTCAACATAGAGAATACCACATCATTTGATCCTAAAAAAATTATGAGAAGCTTTTTTGCATACTTATATTGATATTCACCAAGCTCTTCCAATTGCCACTTAAATAGTATTACCTCAATCAATCATAGATAAAAACAAAACCACACATCTATCCAATAGAATAGTTTAGGATGTGGATGTGTATGAGCATTGCATTCCAATGAAAAAAGTATTACATAAGTCAAAGTTTACAAAGTTGGATAGGTTTTCTACAATTGAAGCTGATCGTATGTCTACTCGGCCTCATGCATTACATCATCTTTAGGCACTTGAGCAGTCTCAATAATCTTTTCTTCATCTAAAATTGGTTCTTCAAGGTCAGACATGTCTCTGGGATCATCTGCTAATGGTGGCACTGATTCCCTTGAGGAAAGTGGGAATCTTTGTGTGTCATCAATATGCTTTTTACCTACTTCTTGGTCCTCATCTAGGCACTCATTAAGACCATTGATTTGCATTCTAATGAAGCTGACTTGGGCTTCATCTTTCTCTAGAGCTGTGCAATGCCTGAACAATAGGCCATGGTCACACAAGTAAATATGGTGTAAGTTTTTTATCATGGACTCGAGATGAGCAAGTGGTGATAAAAGAAGTTAGAGAAAAAACAAATATCTGAATCTAACTAAACCATTGCATGCAAAATGCTTAAAAACCCTAAGATCTACTGCTCATGTGCTTGAGTGCTCAAAGCTATGAAGAAAGTGAAACTTTATACTTGGCATCGACTTTATGCACAAAGTCGATGCCATTTGATGCAGAATGCTTAAAAACCCTAAGATTGACTACTCACTTACTTGATTTGGATACTTGTAGTTATAGATATGAGTGGTCAAAGTTATGGAAAAATGTCAAACTTTATACTTGACATCGACTTTATGCAAACACTTGATGCCAAGTATAAAGTTATACCGTAAAGTGGATGCCAAGTATAAAGTTATACCATAAGGTTGATGCCAAGTATAAAGTTTGATTTTTTTCCATAACTTTGACCAACCATCTTTAACTACAAGTATCCAAATCAAGCAAGTGAGTAGTCAATCTTGGGCTTTTTAAGAATTCTGCATCAAATGCTATATTAATATTTGACAAATTATATTTGTATTGCAATATATAAGAATATGATCATATTTGAGTCTTTAAATGAGGATTTTGATCCCTAAAAAGAAATGCCATTTAGAATGTTTTAGTTATCAATCCTTTTTGGGAACATCATGTGACATGATAATTCAGATCATGAATAGACAAAAGAAGGATTTTAATAGAATAACAAGCATCTAGATCAAATTTCACCAAAATGTGGGGAAATGACTATTTTGGAGATGAAGTTTGGGTGCATTTTCCAACTAATATTCCTAGAATAGGGATTATAAAATATTTATTCATCCACCAGAAAGGAATATTTATATAGGCTCAAGGATGACAAAACACGCTCAAATGGTATGCACTCAAAGATAAGTATGACTTACAAATGATATGGTACACCAAACAAACAAGCTCAAAAAAGAAAAAGAATATTCGAAGTACATCAACTCTTAAAATAGATGATCTAGATATTCTTGTTTATGATTTTGCCTTAACAAAAACATGGCACTTGAGGAAAGTGACCATCAATATGATAAAGCAAAAGTTCCAATCTATGTGAGATAGCTAATCATAAACAAATAAGAAGATTTATACATGATCCTGTAGAACTTAGTATGTTCTTAGATGAGGATAGAGCTCTTGTTGATACAGAAGAAGAAGAAGAGAGCTTGCAATAGTTTTAGACTAAATCAAATGCATCCAATGAGGGAGGTGTAGACATAGATCAAGGAAGTTGTGAATTGATTTGAAATTTGATGATATTTTTGGTGCTTATACAAATGCTCCAAAGCAATTCGCATAATGAAACCATGTTCTATTGCATTTTTGAATGATTATTTGAGATCCTCCATTGAACACACCTTCAATTTTTATTTTCTATGGATGATTTTTTATCACTTTTATATTTCTCATATAGGTTTTGGAGATGTCAATGTTAAATAGATAAAAAATTTGGGCATATTTTTAGCTCATAAATTTTCAAAAAATGACAAAAAATGTCAAAAAATCAATTTTTTTCACTTGATTTTTAAATATATCTGTGTTGGTATAAAGGGTTTTCAAACATAAGATGTAATTTTCTTGATTATTGACATAGGAGTTCTCTTTTTATGACATAGTTCTCGTTTGTCACGGCTCGCCGTTTCACCAAGAACCAGATACACCAGTGGACCATTGTGTTCCCCTTAATTATGATGTGGTATAAAAATCATCGATTTAATTGATGGCGGTTTGGGGAGTCAACATAGACACTGCCACATTGTGCAAGAAACTAGGGTGGAATCATATTGAACCAATCAAATTTTTTGTCCATATGGCTGATCAATCCCGAGTGCACCCAATAGGATTGGTTTGGAATATTCCGACTATGTTGCAAGGATCAGTCTTTTGTTGGAACAAAGCAATCCCCAATTGATGATTATGAAGAACTTGAAGCAAGTCAGAAATCAAAATGAAGTCAAAGAAGTTATTGGAGAAAGTGAAGAGATCTCAGAAATGTAGCTTGTATACATATGTACATTACATATGAAAATTCTTGTACAATGGGTATAGATGATCATTAGAATGATAAGGAATAATGTAATAGATGCAGGCTGAGTCTAGAATCATATGTATATAAGTCAATAATGTAAAGAAATAAATGAGAGAGTCATTAGAAGTCAAGAGTTCATGTGATAGATGTGTAGAGAGCCATCTTTCTGAGTTAGCATCGAGTCTTTCTCTAATTTCTCTCAGTCTCATCAAGTGGATAAGGAAATCTTTTGTACAAATCTAATTTAGAAGCTAATCAATCTATGTTCAAAGTTTCATGGTCAAATTCTTTTCATGCGTATGATCAATAGGAACATGTATATGTAAAGTCTGCAAATCGAGCTCTCAGAGCCGCGCACTTTTTTGTGTCAGAGTTTTGCTTAGATCTCAGTGTATAGTGTAAAGTTTTTTATAAATGAGCATTCAAAATCTAAGTTAGGAGGTAAGGAAGCTATGGCTAAAAGCATTTTGCAAAATGGCACTTGTATTGTGAGAAATCAACTTGAGAAGTTGACTATGCCAAAGTGGCTTGTTCAAGAAGACAGTTTCTGACATACATTTGATCTTAATGATCAAATCAGAGTTTTAATGATTCCTTTGAAGATCTAATGGATGTTATGATTACGCGAAGGTAGCGTGGAGGAATGTGCATCATTAGATTGAATAAATTTAAAGATATGTGCAGGTAATGAAGTTAATCTCTGAAGCAGACTCTTTGAAGAAGAAGAAACTTCATACATAGAAGTGTTTGTGAGTGATTTTATAAATCATGGTAACATTTATGTAAAGTTTGGCCTATCATTGATATAGAAGTGTTCTTAAATTATTTTAGATCAAGCATTTGGAGATTAAGAGGTCTCCATCAGTGGTATCAAAGCAAAAGGTGCAATATAAAGTGAGGTAAAGAGCATTTGAAGTCCCGACTATTGCAGACATTGAAGTTTTTTCAAATTGAAGGTGGATAGGACTAAAGTCTTGAGGACAACCTGAAGAAGTGTGAAGATTGAGCTCGAAAGGATGTGAAAGATTGAAGCTTTGCATTAAAGGTACAAAGCATATTCATTCATCCTAACATTTGCAGAAACAAAGATCAAAAGATGGGAGAAAGCTTGCAGATTGATAAGCTAGATAGGGAAAACTATCCAGCTTGGTCCATGAGGATGGAGGCACACCTCATGAGCAAAGATTTGATGGCATTCATTACAATAGAAGAAGAAAAGCCTGAGTTTGAAGATCCTAGTGTTCCAGCTAGGGAGAAACTTGCAGATTTGAGAATTGAATGAAGAAGGATGCTCAAGCTAGGAGTATCATTTACATGGCTGTAAATTATTATCTTCTACCTCATATTAGAGGATTAGAAAATGCAGAAGATGTGTGGAATGCTTTGGAAGAGCATTTCCAAAATACAACCAAGTCAAGGAAGTCCTCATTATGGGCAGAGTTCACAACTTTTAAGAAGAAGAGCTCACAACTAATTTCTGA
This sequence comes from Ceratopteris richardii, assembly GCA_020310875.1. Classification (NCBI taxonomy): domain Eukaryota; kingdom Viridiplantae; phylum Streptophyta; class Polypodiopsida; order Polypodiales; family Pteridaceae; genus Ceratopteris; species Ceratopteris richardii. The sequence goes on from CM035415.1 coordinate 165,025,601, forward strand.
TTATGTGGCAAGAATGAAGGATATTGCAGATAGGTTGGGAGCAGTAGTGGAAGATATTGAAGAGGAAAAGTTAGTAAGGCAAATACTTACAGTTCTAAGAGGAGATGAGAAATGGAAGCCTTTCATATTGTCCATAGAATTGTCATTAGATCATTTTATTGCTGATCTTAATCAACTACTAGGACACATGCTAACTTTTGAGCTTGACATTAAGGGAGATAATGATAGGAGTGCAAGCCAAGCTATGTACTCCAATGATAAGAGAAAGAATGTCAAAGGAAATCAGTCAACTAATGATAAAGGATCTTCAAGCCAATTTTATTTCACAAGAGGAAAGATGAATTCAAGAGGTGTTGGGGGGTTCTTGGACAAGAAGGGATTTGAGTGTTTGTAGGAGAAAAGGGAAAGAAAAGAAGAAAGATATACACTGGAAGCCTCTTCTGATTGATTATAATAAGACCAATACAATGTGAAGCACAATACAATCCAATGCTTCTGTGCAAAATCCCATAGAGTGCTCAATTACAAAATACCAAATACCCAAGGGACTGGTTGCTTCCGGCCTCCTCTACACCAAACCTCCACCTTCTCCAAGCCTGCACTTGTGCACACCTTGCACCAAGCTTCCACTAAGGGGGAGGGATGGATACCTTCTGTCGGCACGTGCACACTTCAATGAGACCTTGGGATCCTTGGGGGACTAGCTTAGCACTCCTCTGCACACTTCCTTGGTCACTCTTCATGCACACCTTGCCTTCACTTCTCTGCGTCGCATACTGTGTGTCTCTTGCACTTCTCTCTCTTGCCTTGCTTAGACTATGCTCACCTTGCTTAGTCTTAGAATAGTCCAAGAATGGTCCTTGCCTTGATTTTAGTGTGCCGATTCACATACGCGCCTAACTGCAAGAGTATCTTGGTGCTCACTTTGATGTCCCAAGATTGTCTTCACAAGTGGGCAGCCAAGGACTCCGTGTTTTGTCCTATAGTGACTTTAGACTAAAACCAAAAATTTTAATTGGGGGCCCATACTTTCACTTCTGCGTACGCTGTCGCTTCACATACCTTCACATTTTCCTTTTAACTCTTCAAATGTGCACATAAGGGAGGGTTCACTTGAACCTTCTAAAACACTTTAAAAACAATTTGAACCTTAGGGAAATTAGAGAAATACCTCTGCAACCTGCAACCCACTTTCTCCAATTTACCCTTTGTGGACAATTAATTATGCACTACCTATGCACCTTGACACTTGCACTTTAGCACTTTGACTTTGCACCTATTGAGTTTGAACTTGGCCTTGTTGACTTTGATCAGTTTGACTTTGAACTTTTGACTTTGATTGTTGAATTTGACCATGGTTGACTTTGACCAATATGATTTTTATGGGCTCAACAAGAGGCAAAGGAAGAGGAGGCAAGAACAAAGATAATGTTAAAGCTTGTTGGATTTGTGGAAGAACAAATCATTTGGAAAATGATTGTTGGTATAACAATCAAAATGGTGGAATTCATAATCAGAGTTTTAATCAAAGAGGTAGAGGAGGCAAAAATCAAAGAGGTAACTTCAGAGGAAGAGGTGGTAGGACCTCATATGCTAGAGGAGGTGGAAGAAGCTTTCAACCTCAATCCTATAATAACACTTATTACAATTATGCATCAAATAAGAAGGATGACTTGACTCTCATCTTGAATGCAACACATGAAGCAATAGGAGAAGATCAAAGGGTATTCTATATTGACTCAGGATATAGTAATCATCTGAGTGGCAACATATCATTGATGATTGATATGGAAGCAAAGGTGAGTGGACATACATTTCAAACAGGAGACAACACCAAGCATAAGGTGGAAAGCATTGGATCAGTGAAAACAAAGAGTGGAAGCACACTCTTAAGTAAGGTACTTTATGTTCCTACTGTTCCTAAAAACCTGATAAGTGTAGGACAAATTGTGGAGAAGGGATCTGAAGTCAGATTCACAAATGACGGTGTTTATATGCAAGGTCCAAATCAAGGATATAGAAGCATTATTATAGGTAAAAAGAAGGGAAGATTTTTTGTCTCAAGGTCCAAGGTAATGTGGGACATGCATTGTTTACTTATGGAAGTCAAAAGATGTCTGAGTTAAACCTATGGCATAAAAGGCTAGGTCATTTCTATGAGAGAGCTATAAAAGAAATGTCAAATAATGATGTAGTGCTTGGATTGCCAAATGTTGAAGGTCAACACATGGTATACAAGTGTGAAGCTTGTCAATTAGGTAAAGATCACAGAAGTTCATACAATAAATCAGGATACAAGTATTCAAATATGCTTGAGTTGGTTCATACAGATGTGTGGGGTCCTTCAAGGGACTATAATATAAATGGATCCATATATTATGTGTTGTTTGTTGATGATGCAACAAGATGGATTACACTTTATGTAATCAAGGGCAAATCTGAAGTGTTCAAGATATCAAGCATTATCATGCTTATGCAGAAAGGATTACATGACAAAAGCTCAAGAGGTTGAGATCGATGGAGGGGGAGAATATTTTTCTAAAGAATTTGATGATTATTTATGGGATGCAGATATAAAAAGAAAAGTAACTTGCAGGTACTCCCCTCAACAAAATGGAGTTACAAAAAGAAGAAATAGAACTCTTGTAAAGTTTGCAAGATCAATGATGAAAGAGAAGAATTGTACCAACTACTTGTGGGCATAAGCTATCAACACTGCAACATACCATGTGAATAGGTTACCCTGGAAAGCTTTGGAAACTAGAACACCTTATGAAGCATGGTGGGGTAAGAAACCTACTCTTGATAATTGTAAGGTATTTGGATGTTTGGCATATGCTTATGTTCCCTCTCAATTAAGACATAAGCTAGAGCCCAAAGCAGAGAAGTATGTGTTTATTGGGTATGATGATAGACAGATGGGATAGAGATTGTGGAGTCCATCTACAAAACAATTTCTTTTCACAAAAGATGTTACATTTGATGAGCAAAGCACATGGTACACATGGTCAAGTAATGATTATGCATATTTTGAAGAAATACAAAGGAAAGGGAAGACAAAAGTAAAGGTGTATGAAGAAGAAATTGATGATGATGATTGTAAAAGTAAATTGCAGGGCAATGATGAAGATAGGCCAAGATTTGATCTAGAATCAAATGTAGCTGAGACTTCAAGAAATGAAGAGGTCAGAAGATCTTTGAGAGAAAGAACGGAACCTATCAGGTATAGCTATGATACATCTTTCTTAACAACAAAAGATTATCCTTATATTGTGAAGACAAATGAAGATCCAACCACATATGAAGAAGCTAAAGGAAAACAGAATTGGGAGAAGGCAATGCAAGAAGAGTATGATGCTCTACTTGAGAATGAGACACGGGAATTAGTGGTAAGACCAAATAACTCAAAGTTAATTGGATGTAAGTGGGTGTATAAGACAAAGAGGTTTGCAAATGGTGAGGTGTCTAGGTACAAAGCTAGACTTGTGGTAAAGGTTATGCCCAAATTTATGGGGTAGATTATGATGAAACCTTTAGTCCTATTGCTAAGATGTCTACAATTAGAACTCTGATTGCTATTGCTACTTGTAAAGGATGGAAGTTGTCACAATTAGATGTGAAGAATGCATTTCTGAATGGATATATTGCATATGAGGTGTACATGGAGCAACCAAAGGGTTTCATGGATTCAATTGGATCAGATTATGTATGTAAGCTCGAGAGAGATTTGTATGGTTTGAACCAGGGCCCAAGGGCATGGAATTACATGTTTGTTAAGTTCTTGAATGAATTTGGATATCAAGCTTCAAAAGCAAATAATAGCTTGCTACTGAAAGCAAGTGAAGATGGGTTCATATATATGTGTATTTATGTTGATGATATTATTGTCACAGGTACATATGCTCAAGGAATCAAGGAGATTAAGAAGCAAATAGAAAATGAGTTTAAGATAAGTGATTTGGGAAACTTAGCTTATTTCTTAGGAATGCAGATTGTGTATACTCAACATGGAGTATATGTTTTGTGTCAGACTTTTGCTTAGATCTCAATGCATAGTGTAATTTTTTTTATAAATGAGCATTCAAAATCTAAGTTAGGAGGTAAGGATGCTATGGCTAAAGTATTTAGCAGAACAAGACTTGTATTGTGAGAAATCAACTTGAGAAGTTGACTATGTCAAAGTCTCTTGTTCAGGAAGATAGTTTCTGACATACATTTGATCTTAATGATCAAGTCAGGGTTTTTAATGACTCTTTTGAAGATCTAATGGATTTTATGATTGCACAAAGGTAGTCTGGAGGTATGTGCATCATAAGATTGAAGAAATTTGAAGATATGTGTAGGTAATGAAGTTAATCTCTGAAGCAGACTCTTTGAAGAAGAAGAAACTTCATACAGAGAAGTGTTTCTGAATGATTTTGTAAATCATGGTAACATTTGTGTAAAGATTGGTCTATGATTGATATAGAAGTGTTCTTAAATCAATATCAATCAAGCATTTGGAGATTAAGATGTCTCCATCATCTTTCACATGACCTTTGTTATTCTTTACCTATGTGAATCCATTTTGGACCATAATAAACCATTTTGAAGACCTTGGCTGAAACAAGCCAAAGTTAAGAATCTTTTGGTCAAGTTCAACATGGAAGATTGCAAGCCTTCAACCACACCATTGGAGGTAAATCATAAATTGAGTAGATATGGAGGAGAAGAATTTAATGAAATGAAGAAATATCAGAGTTTGGTAGGTAGTTTGATCTATGCTATCTTGAAAAGACCAAATTTATCATATGCAATTGGTGTCTTATAACAATTTATGCATTGTCTAAAGAAAAATCATTGGATTGCAGCTCAAAGGGTACTTAGATATATCAAGGGAACCCTAAGTGAAGGTTTGGATTATGGTTTTACTTCTGACACAAGAATCAAAATGTTTAGTGATGCAGATTGGGCAGGTAATTCAGATGATAGAAGGTCTACTCATGGTTATCTCTGTTATATTGGAGATAAGTTAGTCTCTTAGTGCTCAAAGAAGCAACATACAATTGCTTTGTCATCCATAGAAGCTGAGTACAAAGGAATGGTAGAGGCAGCAAAGGAAGTGATATGGTTGAAGACCCCATTGAAGAGTTTTGGAACTGATCAGAGTACTCCAATTATTTTTGGAGACAACATGAGTTCATTATATTTGGCAGCTAATCCTATTTTTCATGCTAGGACTAAACACATAGAGATTCAGTATCATTTCTTGAGAGAAAAGGTACTTGACAAAGAGATTGACGTCTTGTATACACCAAAAAAGAGCAAGTTGCAGATATGTTGACAAAGAGCTTAGATGGACCTAAGTTACAGAAGTTCAAGGAGATGGTAGGAATAAAGAAGAATGACATAATTGCAATTCATGATTGAGGGGGAGCTATTGGAACAAAGAAAACCCCAATTGATGATTATGAAGAACTTGAAGCAAGTCAGAAATCAAAATGAAGTCAAAGAAGTTATTGGAGAAAGTGAAGAGATCTCAGAAATGTAGCTTGTATACATATGTACATTACAGATGAAAATTCTTGTACTATGGGTATAGATGATCATTAGAATGATAAGGAATAATGTAATAGATGTCTTCACATGAGCTCACTTTTAAATGAAATCATCAGAAATATACTATACCTCTTGATGAATTCACGCCTTGTGAGATACATGCTCTCCCTTATGTGGCAAAGCCTGTTCATATGTTGGACGGATTGTCTAATGATGAAGAAAAACTACCTTTCCTTTGAATAACCATGATTTATTATCCTTAAGAATGGTTGAGTTGCAATATGTGCTAGACAAGGCTAATCTAGACAAATCCTTCTTTCATGTCTTCTTTCACTTTTGATTGAATTCATCGATGTATTTGCATGGGATTATAAAGACATGATGGGCTTACATCCAAGAATCTATCAACACCATGTTGTACTCAAACCGGATGTTTACCCAACGAAACAATAAGACTATCGAATCAATCCTAATTATGCCAAATAAGTGGAGGAGATTGATTGGCCACTTCGAGTAGGTTTTAGTGTTCCCATTGAACATGTGGAGTGGATCTCACCTATTGTCATTGTACCGAAGAAAAATAAGCAACTCAGAATCTACGTGGACTACCATAAATTAAATGCTGCTATTGTGCTAGACCCACTTCTTGCTACCATTTTTAGATAGTATGCTTGATGACGTATCCGATCGTGAAATTTAATCTTTCCTTGATGGGTATAGTGGGTATAAAAAAGTCCAAAGAATGTCCCTAAAAGAGGTTTTATTACCAATTGGGGAGCTTATGCTTGTGTTTTCATGTGGTTTGGTTTGAGAAATGCACCTAGTACCTTCCAATGCTGTATGCAGGAAATCTTCTCTTCGTAGCTGACAAGCTTCATGCACATGTTCTTGAATGATTTTTTAGACTCTGGCAAAAAGGTGGATCATCTGCAAGAATTATGGTTGCTTCCTCAAGTGCCAAGAATACAGATTATGCCTTAACCCCACTAAATCCATCTTCGCAATTTCTTGTGGCAAATTATTGGGCCATATTTTCTCTCATCAAGGCATACAAGTTGTCCTTGATTAAGTTCAGGTGGTTCTCACTGATCCCACACTAAAATAACGAAAGAAGATCTTGTGTTTCCTTGGCCAAATTAGGTGGCACGACTGACATCTTCACTGGCTCGTTGATCTTACAATTCCCCTCATCCGCTTAACCACGGTAGCCCCTTACGAGTTTCACTGGACCGAAGAATGTCAAGCAGATTTCCTCCATCTGAAGCAGTTATTAACCCAGACACCCATCCTCCAAGCACCAAAGTGGAATTTACCTTTTCATGTTTTTGTTAAGGCATCCGATATTGCCATTGGTAGTATTTTAATGCAAGTAAAGGATAAATGGTATTGTACAATATATTATGCTAGCTGTCATCTACCATATGTGGAGTGGAATTACTCAGTTACCAAAAGAGAGTGTTTAGGGCTCATCTACTCTATCAAGAAGATTTGACACTACCTTTCACGATGCAAATTCACTTTTCTTGTTGATCATTTAGCATCAATATACTTAGTATGCCAATGGAGATCATCTCTGATCATGGAACACACTTTGCTAATGATCTTATTACAGCTCTCATGCACTCATTCCACATAACCCATAAATATGGCACACCATATTATCCTTGTGTGGATGGATTGGCCAAGAGCACTAATAAAACCTTGTTGATAATGCTGAAGCAATTGATTGTGGATTATCTTGAACGATGGGACTAATTATTTCCTGCTATTTTATGGGCTTATTGTACTACTTATAAAGTTGCTACTAGATGTACCCCTATTAAACTGGCATATGGTTTGGAGGCTATTGTTGCTATGGAAATTTTAGGTCCCAATTTGTGTGTGCCTATTGTAGCTCAAGCGTAAGCACCACCTCCTTTACTTGTCAATTTGCGGAGATGTGAGGACCGGTATGAAGACCACGAGCAAGTGAAGGCACAAGTGAGTGAGTGAAAGCACACAAACATGCACACACATACACACACACGTGCACAAGATAAGATCAAAGAGAGGAACAATGGAAAGATTCGATTGCAAAAGAGTTCTCTTACAAAAGCTCTATTCTCTAACAAGCTAACCTAAAAAATGAGCTCTCTAGCTCTTTCTATAGTTTTTTGAGTAGTTTTTGTTGGAAGTGATGGCTGGATACAATCAGAGGATCAAGTTGGTGCTGCTATACCTGCTTCACACCTGCCCTCTTTTCTCTTCAGATATGGTTAGGTTACTCCTTGAGCTTCCAAATGACACCAAGAAACTATATATGTGCTTTACAAAATGATTGAGTAATGATCAAATCAAAACAGATGATTTTGAACCTTCACTACTCCAAAAACTTTCTATTCCTGTATTGATACCTGCTCAGTCCTAAGCTCAGTGTGACCAGCACACTTGCAATTGGTTTAATTCCTTCTGGGAGTATTAAATTAACTTAACAACCTACCATTAGCAAGTTAAATCACTCCAAATAACAAACTATACACTGAGCATGATCTTTAGCAAAATCAGAGACACCCCCGATTTTTTAGGAACAACACAGAAATATACCAGTGACTGCTTCGACAGTGATTTCTCCCAATTGGCTGAATAGAATGACTCGAAATTTTGTAGTGTTGTAGAATGCTTTGAGCTGGTTCCAATGAGCCCTGGATCATTCAATTTGGTTCAGTAGATCTTGAGATATGCCCTGTTGAAGTTGACAGACTTTGAGGTGAATGACTCAGAGAACACAGAGTTAAGAACTATGAGTATATGTATTGAAACTATCAAATGTACATTCCCATTGGCAAGATATGAAATGCCCAATGGTACTCAGAGGTGTAGGCTCAATAGTAGCTCTCACACACTCAATAATCTGCTTGGATTAGCCTCGGGTAGAGTGTAACAAGACCCGCGACTTTTTCATAGCCTTTTATAGGAGTTTTTGAATGAATTTGAATTTTGAATTCAAATTAAAGTTCCCTTGATTCTCTCCACTAGACTTAGGGAGATATTCCCTCAACTAAATCATTTATCTTTTCCACGACTCTAGTCTAGTAGGTGTGATTACATTGTTGATAAAAGTCACATGGACTTTTTACATGAGATAAAAGTAAGAATCACTAAGACTAGGTTCATATGGTTATTGATTCTTGTGAATGTATCATCCAAGGGTCCAATCTTTTAATCTTCCAAGGTTCCAATAGTCCAGGCCTTATGTTGATTCTTCAAAGCACAAACATAAAGCCAAGTGTTAAGGCTTGTTTGCACCAACAGTTTTGGCCTTGTCCAGACCTAGTTCTGGCCTAGTTAAAAATTAGGTTCCAGGGCTTATTTGAGGGCTCAAACGAAGTCTAAAAATTATGAAAATTGGTACGATGGTACTTCTAATACTCCTCAAGCTCGAGGACTCCTCGGCTTGAACAAAATGGAGTTATAAAAATAGATAATGGTATTTACAATGGTTTTTAGTGATGAAAATCACTATTTTTGTAGGGGATTCTTTTGAAAATTTGACATACACTTCTTGGAGCTCCCTACTTGCTCTCTCTTCTTCTATGTCCACTTCTTTGATGTGCTTCCATGTTTTATGCTTGACCTTGAGTTCCAACACTCCCCCCCCCTCTCGAGTCTGTCGTCCCTGACAGACCCTTGTTGTAATGGTTATTCTAGGTTGCTTTGAGAGGGAGTGTCCATTTGGATGAACCAGAGCTGTCTCTCTTCCAAATGTGGCAAGGTTGGTTCTCCAGTTCTTCATTTGTCAATGCGAGCCTTTGCAAGTTGTAGTCCCTTGGTATGTGCTTCAGCCTTGGATTCCAGCATGACTGTGTCATTGTGAGTCTCCATTGATGACCTCAGATCGTCCAAGGATGATGTTCATAGTAGTCATGCCAAGTACTCATAACCCCTAATGGATGATGAGTAAGTGTGTTCGTGCATGGGTTGAGGAAAATATGTGCCTTGTGCACGACCTTGTAATGTAGCCCTATGCATGCTTACTTGGAAAATGCATCGGAAGAAGTATGGTGCAAAAATTGGGGGTCTTGAGCTAAGTGCTCAAGGGTATGCCAACGAAGAGGTTTCCTAATCTATCATGGTGATGGTGTTGCCAAAGTAAAGATACTTACCATTATGAAGGTTCGACTGATGTTCATCTCTTCGTGTTGTACACCCGGTATTTGTGATGGAACCTTGTCGATGAATGTCCGTGTTGATGGTCCATCGATGATTTTTTTTTTTTTTTTTGAGTGCCTGGTCCTGTCTCCTTTTTTCAAGCAACATTTGCCAAATACTGAGAATTGAACTTCTTTATATTCCTTGACAAACAACATTCAAGAACTACACCAAGCTTAGTTTCACATATTCTCTTTAGTTCACCATAAGCAGGAGTCTTCTCATCCAGTATACATACAAAGATTTGCAGGGTACCAGAACTACCCCTTGCAGATATCTCCCTGGATGCTCTCGTACATGCAGTAGTTAAGCATCACTCAAGTTGCGGACCTTCAAGCTCTTCACTCCTACCATAGTAAGAGGAAACCATAGTTGTGGATGCCATGTTTATGCCAAGTTCTTGACATCTACCAGATAAGGCAACAACTATATCATTTGCTAGCCGAGACCCACTTCTATCCAAACTGATAAATGATCAGTAATCAACAGTTCCACCTTCAACTAAGCATGACTCTGTTGGAGTTAAACGTCTGCGGAAGCACGCGAACAGCACAAGGAAGAGGAAGAAGCTTGGAGCACAACACACAAGACTGAATGTATTACTAGAGAATGTACAAAGATAAGTAGCCCATTAGGGCAATAGGCGTATATACAAGCCGAGGGAAAAAAACCTCCTAAAGAGGGAAAAAAGTGCCCCGGCGGTCCTAGAGTGTTCACACACATCACTACCTAAATATATCAACAAATCCCCCCTGGGAGTGATGCGGTGAACAAGGAGCTGGCACTCATGTATAAGGAAGTGCCGAGCTATGTGGAAATCACTCCACAAAAGGAAGTAAGCCCAAAGCTTTGCGGAAAGCTTCAAACTTCTCCCTAGGCAAAGCCTTCGTGAAAAGGTCTGCAATGTTCTCCTGCGTGGGCACATATGCCAAGCTGATCTCCCCAGCAGAGAACCTCTCCCTGACATAGTGATAATGCACCTCAATGTGCTTAGTGCGAGCATGGAACACAGGGTTCCTCGCAACTGCCAATGCGCTCTGACTATCAGTGAAGATGGTGGTGGCAGAAGACTGGCCAACACCCAAATCAGCCATAAGGCGTCTGAGCCACACACACTCAACAGTCGCTGTGAAAGCTGCCCTATACTTAGCCTCACAACTGGATGTGGCCACAGTAGGCTGCTTCTTGCTCAACCAAGATATACATGAGCTACCAAGCATGAAGCCAAAACCACTGGTGGACACACGAGTGTCATAGCAACCAGCCCAATCTGAGTCAGAAAAAGCATGCAAATCTGGCGGTAGTGATCCCCCCTTGGGATAAAACAACCCAAGTAGCCGAGTACCACTCAAGTAGCGAAAGATGCGCTTAACCGCTTTCCAATGCGTGACTCCTGGGCAATGCATAAACCTGCTCATCTGTGAGACAGCAAACTGAATATCTGGCTGAGTAATGCATAAGTAAATCAAGCATCCAACAGCCTGCTGATAGAGAACAACATCAAATGCATCTCCAGCATCATGAAGACTCAATCGTAAACCTGTCTCCATAGGAGTGGCAATAGGCTTACAGTCTTCAAGGCCAAAACGCTGCAATAATGTGTCAATATATTTCGTTTGACACAAAGCCATTCCACCATCAACTTGCATAAACTGAATGCCCAAATAGTGATGCAAATGCCCCAAATCAGACATCTCAAATGAGGCATGCAAATCAGCCTTGAAATCAGCAATATGCTTCTCAAGAGGACCAGTGAGCAGCATGTCGTCTACATAGACAACAATGATCAAAAGCACATCATTAGCACGCTTAACATATAAGGTGCTTTCAGTTGGACTGTTCTCAAAACCATGTGCAATCAGATAGGCATGTATTTTCTCATACCAAGCACGTGGTGCTTGCTTTAAACCATATAACGCCTTCTTTAACCTGCACACCTGGTTTTCATGCCCTTTCTGCACAAAGCCACGGGGCTGAAAAACATACACTTCTTCATGCAAGTCACCATTCAGAAATGCTGTTTTAATGTCCAACTGATGTACATTCCAACCATGATGGGCTGCAAGTGCACAAATGCTCCGAACAGTAGTCATACGGCATGTAGGTGCAAAGGTCTCATCAAAATCAATGCCTCTTTCCTGTGCATAACCCTTTGCAACAAGCCTAGCCTTATACCTGTCAACTGTACCATCAGGTTTACGCTTCAGCTTGTATACCCACTTAGTGCCAATGGCCTTCTTGCCAGGAGGCAAGTCACATAAAGACCATGTACCATTCTTCATTATAGCATCATATTCAGATTGCATAGCAGCCATCCAATTTTCTGAATTTTGTGCTTCATCAAAAGAAACAGGCTCATTCTCATCACAGAGACTAGATGCAGCCATAGCATAGCAATCTGATGCAAAGGAGGTACTATGAGAGCCTGAACGAGTACGATATGACAAAGGTGCATCTAATTTGTGTCACGCAAAGTCTGCACCAGCCATTTTGGCATAGTTTTTGCCTGTTCAATATCAGCTCTCTCATCAACAAGTGCATCATGTAAATCTGCATCAGAAATGGCATGATCTGCATCATCATATGAAACCTGCAAAGGTTGAGAAGTTGCCTCATTAGGACCAGTGCTAGCCTGTCCACCTGTAAAAAGAGGCATCAAAGTATCATACATGTCTTTGGAGCTAACAGATGTCTCCTTAGTACATGAAAGCAATGGCTGAATAGCATCTTCCACAAAGACAACATCACGGCTAACCAGAATGCGTTTAGTCTGTGGATGATACAGACGATAGCCTTTACTTTTAGAACTGTACCCAACAAAAATACATTTTACTGCCTTATCATCCAATTTTCTGCGATGTTGTTCAGGCACTAATGCATATGCCAAACAACCAAAAACACGCAGATGAGCAACAGATGGCTTGCGGTCATGCCAAGCCTCATATGGAGTGATAGACTGCAACGCTTTCGTGGGACACCTGTTCAGTACATATGCTGCACACATGACAGCCTCAAGCCAGAAACTATGTGGTAAAGCCTGACTTTTGACCATGCACCTCGCCATCTCCATGAGTGACCTGTTCTTTCGTTCAACAACTCCATTCTGTTGAGGTGTATACGGCACTGTACACTGGTGTTTTATCCCACGTTCAGCCAGAAATGCATTAAAATCTGAAGACATATATTCCCCCCCTCGATCAGAACGGAGGGTGCCCATTTTACATGCTGACAGATTTTCAGCCAAAACCAAAAACTGTTTGAAGCACATGAACACTTCGGACTTTGCTTTGAGTGGATATACCCATGCATGCCTGGAAAAATCATCAATGAAAGTCACGAAGTAAAGGTAATTTCCAAAAGAGGGTGTCTGCATAGGACCACAGACATCACTATGTACAAGCTGCAATTTCTGCATAGCCCGAACTGAACCATCTTTTGGAAAGGAAGAACGCTGCATTTTGCCCAAAATACAGCCTTCACAAACATGTTTTCCAGGTGCCTCAAGTTTGGGCAAAGAGGACACCATTTCAGATTTCTGCAGGCGTAACAAACTAGCAAAATTCAGATGACCAAAGCGTGCATGCCAAACCTTTGCATCTGACATAGCCTGAGAATCATGAACTGCACATGCCGAATCATTCACAGATTTTTCATAGTCTATGAGCTTATACAGCCCACGACATAAAATGCCGGAAGCAATAATCACATCGCCATTTGAGAGATCATGGACTGTACACCTGTCATCAACGAATTTCACAACCAAGCCAATCCTGGCTAATGCAGAAACTGATAACAAGTTCTTTTTGATCCCTGGCACAAATAAAGCATCTGACAAAGTGAAAGAACTACCATCAACAGTAGTCAAAATGATCTTACCAACTCCCATAACAGGATAAGAGGAGTTATTGGCGCATGTGACAGTATTCCCTGTAGGGGCAGGCTCGAGTGAAGAGAAGAAATTGCGCTGCGAGGTAATATGTTTGGTTGCCCCACTGTCAAAGTACCAAACATCTGAGTCTACTGCAGACATGCACTGATCATGAGAAGATGGGTCAAAATTGCAAACAGTAGTAAACGCCCATTCTTCTTCCTGCACAAGATTTGCAGACTCTGTTTTTGGTGTAGAGGCCTCTGCAACAACCATTCCAGCCTCTTTCTTCTTTGCCTCTTTAGCAGCCAGTTTTGGACAGTTCTTTATAATATGATCATTTCCTTTATAGTACTTGCAGAACAATTTCTGCTTTTCTGATTTCTTCTCATCTTTATCCTGGTTCTTCGATTGTGCAGCATTTGCAGATTTCTGCTTACTAGTAGAAGAGCTCCATTTTCCTTTGCCCTTCTGACTAGCCAGGAAAGCTTGATCTGCAACACGCATAATGGACCTGTTCTGCCTGGAGTGATCTTCCTGCAACAGAACAGAGACTAATTCCTCAAATGACAAGGCATTCGGATTGCCTTTCATCATCAATCGAAGAGTAGAGGCAAAACTCTGATATGAATCAGGAAGGCCATTTAGAACGGTCTGCACAAGTGAGCTATCTGGTATAACCTCATCAGCACAAATCAATTGTTCCTTCAGGTCTTTGATCTTTGTAAGAAAACTGTCCATCGAATCACCTTCATTCATGTGCTCACTCTCCAACTGTTTTCGGAGGTAAGCAACACGAGCCTCATTCCTAGCCTGGTACAAAGTGGTAAGTGTATCCCAAGCATCCTTTGCTGTTCTGCAAGAGCGAATGTGAGGAATAATGGCACGTTTGACAGACAAAGCTATCAATGCATGTGCCTGGGCATCTCTGCCATCCCAACGAATCTGCTCTGCAGTAGGTGCAACAGAAACAACAGCACGAACAGGAATCTGTGGAATATCATCTTCGACACCATCTTCATCAGCTCCAACACCTGTATTTGTAGTACCTGTCGTTACAGGTGTAACAGGACGTCTTTCAACACCCTGCACAATGTTCCAGAATCCTTTTGCAACCAGTACATGTCGCATCATATAAGCCCATAATGGGTAGTTGGTACCATCCAACTTATCCTCAACAGCCAACATACGGAATACATCACTGCTTTCAGCCATGGCCGGTGACTAAAATACCTTGATGCAGAAAATTGACTGTATCTCAAAAAGTTGAACAGAACTGCCCAGACGAAGTCTGCTAGACCTGTAGCAGACTTCGAGACGCTTAAACTGGCGAACAGAAACTGGTATATACCTTTGGCACAAAAGGACGAAATAGCCTGCACAAGCACTGCGATAGTGCGTTCGGAGGCCGAAACGAGCTCAGATCGCGATTTCGGCACCACAAAGCGAAGCCGTTTTGATCTCGAAAACACCCTGAGTATGCTCACCAAATTTTGTGCGAATCTGAGACTGCAAACGGAGGAGTGTCGACGGCGCCCTAGAAGAATCAACGACCTGCTCTGATACCAATTGTTGGAGTTAGACGTCTGCGGAAGCACGCGAACAGCACAAGGAAGAGGAAGAAGCTTGGAGCACAACACACAAGACTGAATGTATTACTAGAGAATGTACAAAGATAAGTATCCCATTAGGGCAATAGGCGTATATACAAGCCGGGGGAAAAAAACCTCCTAAAGAGGGAAAAAAGTGCCCCGGCGGTCCTAGAGTGTTCACACACATCACTACCTAAATATATCAACAGACTCATTCATGTTTCATGAGCCAAACCGGGGAACAAGTGCTTCCTCTCTCTCTTCTTCCCCTTTTTTTTTTTTGGAAAAAATATCACAAAACAAGAACACAAAAGTTAGTATCAATAGAAATATTTGACATATGTCACTGTGCTCTTGTGCTTGGGATTCTCAAGTGTGTCTATGCACGGCCATGTAATGTGGCCCTATATTAATGCATACTTTGGAAATGCATGACCTGAATGGTGCAAAAGACAGGGTTGTGCAAGGAGCACATGGTTGTCGCTCGTCGAGGCTTTCGATGTTATTTGTGGAGGTTGATGCCGACCTTGGTGTAGGTATCCATTGAGTCTTGAACTGATGTAATCCTGCTTATTGGAGTCCATTTTAGAACATCATTTGGCATGGTAGAGGTCACTTTAGGCGTCTTCCTCTTTGGATGCTTTCTGAACTGTGGTATCCAGTGTGGTTGGCACTTTGGTTCGGTGGAGGCTACTTGTACTTTTGGCTTCCAAACCCATATCCTTTTTGCATGTCTTCCTACTAATGTTGAAGAGCTGATTTGATCTTCCTTTGGTCTCTGTACATGGTTCTTACCCTTTTCTCTTTTTGGCTTCTTGGTTGAGACCTTTCGCATGTGGGAGAACATAGGTTGTTGTGGATGTAAGAGCTTCTTAGGTACCCACATCTGTAATCGCCCTTGTTGAGCTGCAGCTAATTTCTTAGGCACCCAAACTTGTTGGATACCTTGTGATTGAGCTTGTCCGAGCTGCTTCCTTCGTCTTCTGGCCTGGTTGGCTTGCCTGGATGGGATTTGTGGGGGCAAGGCTGGTGGTTGCTCTCCTTTGTGTACCCAGATCTGCTTCATGCTCGAAACTGCTTTCTTATCGAATGGTGTCTTTCTATTTGATGTAGCAGTTGTTGTGAACGGTTGTGTTTGCTTGTGTGGTGGACTCACTACTGTGGCTACTTGATTCTTTGGAGAAGAAGAAAGATCGACCCGCCTTCGAACCTGGTCTTCCACGATCGACTCCTTCTGCATCATAGAGCTTTTGACACATACAACATCTTCTTCCATATGAGTAGTCTTGGACGAACTAAGAGAGTGTGTGGTGCCATGATCTAGGAGCATGCAGTTCTCTAATTCTAATGTAATGCATTGTTCATGTACCCAAACTTGAAGAATTTGACTTCTTAGGTTTAAGTTAACTGCGTGGTCGTAGATCCAATCTTGACCCAAGACAAGTGGTTCTGTAAGGTTCTCATCTTGACACACTAGCGCTTTGACTTTCATTGGAACATCTTGAAGGTAGATGGGAAGTTCCACCTCGCCCAAACAAGGGGTTTCCACACCTCCCAATCCTATGAGATAAGCTTCTATGGGATTGATGTTCAACTGCAAGTCTTGGCAGTAGGAAAGTCTAACTGCACTACTTGCTGCACCTTAGTCAATCAATGCTTTCACAGTCCTTGCACCCTTCCCTTGTCCTATCTCTATGGTCACAAAGGGTCTTCGGTCAATGACTTGAGAAGTCGCTATGCCTGACTTTTGGCACATGTCCATGTGATATTTTGGGGCTTTTGAGTTGACATCTAGGCCTAGTCGCCTTAACTTATTTCACCTTATGCGCTCTCTAGCCTCTGCTTGTGCTTCTTCTCTCACCCTTAACTCCTCTTCTTTTCGCTTCTTAGCAGTGTTGAGTCTCGTAAGCATATCCTCTGTAAGAGGTTCTTCGTATAACTTGACTCTACATCCACTAATATAGTTGGGCAAGATATCACCTTCTAAAGTAGCCAATTGAACTGCACCGCTAGTGGAACTTCTGTTAATGATCATGGGTCCATATCCTCGTTTTTCCAACTTATGGGCATGTTGTTTTAGTGTGTAAACCAACACTAGATCTCCCTCTTTCAATTCTTTATCTTTGATGTGTACATCAAAGTATGCCTTTTGTCTTTTCTTTGCAGCATAGATGCCTGCCGCCGCTCGTAGCCTCATCTCACCTAAGCATTCTAGATCAAAGATCCTAGAGGACAACTCATGTCCATTCCACTCATGCTCTTGTGCTACCTTTAAAGCTGGGATTAGGAAATCCAATGGTAGCACAACATTCTGTCCGAAGACCATCTGAAATGGGGTGGCGTTGAGTACCGTTTTGTAGGCAACTCGATAAGCCCAAACAACATGATGAAGTTGTTTGTCCCAATCAGAGCGTTTATTATTTACCAGTTTTGTCAATACGTTACAGAGGATCTTATTGGTGCTCTCGGCTTGTCCATTAGCTTGTGGGTGATAGGGGGCAGACTTCTTATGTATCACCAAGAATTCTTGGACAAGATTTTCAATGACTTCATTCAAGAAGTGTGTGCCTCTATCGCTCACCAACTCTATTGGTAGTCCATATCTCGTGAACACATTCTCGAATAAGAACTTAGCTGTAGTCTGAGCATCATTCTTTGTTGTGGCTTTCACTTCTACCCACTTGGTAAGGTAATCTGTGGCTACAATAATATACTCTGCATGGGAGTTTCTAGCTGGGGGGTTAATAGGACCTACAAAGTGTATACCCCATTTCGAGAATCCACGTCCTCCCATCATTGGCCTCAAAGGCATCTCATCTTTTCTAACTGGATATTGTGCACGTTGGCATGTGTCACATTTCTTCACATAGGTATGAGCATCCATATGAAGAGTGGGCCACCAAAGTCCTAAGAATAGAATGGTCTTGATTACTCGATCAGGACCGAAGTGTCCACCTACGACATCGCTGTGTGCAGTTTCTAAGACTTTCAAATAGTCTGATTCATGAACGCACAGTCTTAAGTAACCATCTTTGCCTCTTCGGTATAAGTTCTCTCCTACTAAGGCATAGCCTTGAGCCTCTTGCTCCATGCTTCGTCTTCTTGCTAGACTGGCCTCTTTGGGTAATCTTCTCGATCTCATAAACTCTACCATTGGAGCACTCCAATCTAGAATTAATGATACTTGATAAAGGGTCGCATGCTCCACTGGTGGTCTCTCTCTGCACATTGGACAATTCTTGATCCACTCATGTATTTCTTTGTCCATGCTAGGCCAATACACTCCTAAACGTTTCAAATTCTGCAATGTGCATTGTTTAGAATAGTGATTTCCTAGCATTCCTTCATGGGCTTGTTGCAACCAACTACTATGTTCATCGTCCTCAACACAACAAGCTAATACACCCTCAGTATCTTGTTTGTACATGCTTCCTGCTAATATGTGATATTTTTGTGATTTTACAATTTCTTCTTGTGATGTTTTCACATTCTTATTTGCAGGGCCGAAGGTTAGGACTGGTACCAACTTATTTGCCCATTTAGGAACAACTTCTAAATTGAACAGATAAGCATCGGGTAATTCATCGGACACTCCTTGTGGTGACTCTCTTGAAGTGATGCGAGAAAGGTGGTCTGCCTGAAGGTGTTTTTTACCTTCTCCTGACAACAACTTCAAAGTCATACTCCATTAGTAAGAGGAACCATCTTACTAAGCGTCCCGTATTGCAGGGTTTATTGACCAAATATAACAAAGCTTGATGATCAGTGAAAAACTTGAACTTGTTGGCCAATAAATAGTGTCTAAACTTCTTCACAACATATACCATGCCTAACCCTTCTCGCTCGATTGTGGTATAATTTCTTTCGGCTGGGTTTAGTTGTCTACTAGCATATGCTATGGGCAAATCTAAATTCCCTTCACCTGTGGGTTGTGCTAGCACACATCCTATGGCATGATTGGATGCATCCACATGGACATGGAATGGCTTATTCCAATCAGGAGTGGTCAGTATTGGTGCTGTGCACAAACGTTTCTTCAGTTCATTGAAAGAATTCTCGCATTCATCGTTCCACTCAAAATTAGACAACAAGGCATAAAGGGGTCTATATATGATCGCGTACATGTGGATAAACCTACGGTAATATCCACAATGGCCCATAAAGGCTTGTACCTCTTTGACATTCCTCGGCCTTGGCAGCTCCGCTATGGCTCGTACCGTATCTTCATATGTTGAGATTCCATTCTTAGAAACAATATGACCTACGATTTTACCTTGACGCACCATGAACACACACTTTTCTGGGTTCAGACACACTCGATATTCTCTACACTTGAGCACATAAATCGTCCACATACACTTCTAAGCTCTTTTGCAAGAACTCTTTGAAGACATGACACATGAGCCTTTGGAATGTTGCAAGTGCATTGGTGAGCCCAAATGGCATCACACGAAATGCAAAGATTCCCCACACTGTGGCAAAGGCCGTTTTGTGTTGATCTTCTGGGGCAATGGCTACTTGATTGTAACCTGAAAATCCATCAAGGAAGCTATAAACTTCCTTGCCTGCAACCCGCTCCAATAGGTGTTCCGTGATTAGAAGCGGATAACTATCTCTGATCGTAGCGGCATTAACTTTTTTAAGGTTAATACACACTCGCAACTTCCCGTTCTTCTTGGGCACCACTACGATGGGGGACACCCATTCAGTATACTCAATCTCATAGATGAATTGAGCTTCAATCAGCCTATCAATTTCTTCTTTTATTTTGGCTGCATATGTATCATTATATGTGTAGGGCTTCTGTTTGGTGGGCTTTGCATCAGTAGCCATGGGGATAGTATGAGAGCAAATTCTTGGATCTACCCCTTTCAAGTCTTTATAGTGCCACGCAAACACATCCCTATATTCCCTTAATAGAGCTACGAGCTCCATTTCTTCTCTTGCACTTTGGTCATCTCCTATATATGTGCATCTCTCTTCGTTCTCTTCAATGGTCACTACAATTTTCTTGGTCTTTTCTTTATTATCATATGATTCTCCTATGATGGCCTCTCTTTTAGGCATTCATACCAAAATTTTGCGGTCGTCAACTTCATATTTCTTGAAGTTTTCTGGTACTTCAAACAATGATTCCTCCTCCTCTTGTTTCACTGCTTTTCTTCTCTTTTTCTTTTGACTGCTCTCACTTCCATCCTTTGAATTTACCGTTTTAATGCTTGTGAGAGGTTCTTCTTCTTTCTGGTTAAACACGCCTACATCTTCTAAATAGTGCTTCTCTGAGTTAAAGCAACTATCCATCACAATGGACTCTAGATCATCGTCATTCTCTTCTTCTTCTATGACATCACTAGGGTCACATTCTTCTAGCAAGGGCTGACACATGAACACTGAAATGTCATAACCCTCCTCATCACAATGAGGTCTCCATTGTTCTTCATTGACGACAATGTCCATGGTGGCTAAGATTTTTGGCCAGCCATGAGGCTCAAATTCCTCGTCTGGAAAGATCATCGGTGTGTAGGCTGGGTCTCTAACTGGTCTATCTCCTGGTGAAGTTCCTTCTTCTCTCGCCTTCAAGCATTTTTCCTCTTCCTCTGCGACCTTGCATATCCACAAATGAGTATCTTCATGCAGCCATGATGGATCAGGTGAACTTTCAGAATGCACAGAGATGGAATCTTCTTTCGCTTTGTGGATAGGATTCCACTGTAGGGGTGGTACATCTCTGAAGGAGTAATCCTTCAAATTGACCTTGGTGGTGACCCCTAAGTGTTGTAAGTACAAGGAGTTGGTTCCCCAATCCTGTACTATTTGCAATTGTCGTAGGAAGGGTCTTCCTAGGATCATCTCATAGACGTTATTTTTCTCAAAGTCACATATAGCAAATGTATGTTCAAACTCCACACCACAAGTGGTTAGAGTTATTCCTTCGAGCAATCCTAGAGGTCTTTCAAAATGACCATCGGCCATTTGAAGCTTCATTCTAGTTGGTCTTAATGTGGGTTTGCCCCATTGCTTCCACAAGGAGGTGGTCGCAATGGCAACACCAGCACCTGAATCTATGATTGATTTGGTTGTGTAACCTTGGTATTGAGGTAATTCTTCTAGGGTATTAGATTCAAAATCTAATCTTTTGTCTTCTTGTTGTTTAGCTTCATCTCCGTAAATAGATGGAATGTCTTGGGGAAATTGATCATGAAGGTCATCAATCTCAAGAATAAGAGGGGAGTTACCCTTCTCCTTGGCCCATTTCTCTTCTTGTATTTCCCGCAAGAACTCTTGAGAGTACTGTTGAATTGAAGGAGGCATTCCAGCATCCGTGGAATTAGGAACATAAGCTCCCATTGGTGGTGAGCTTCCTCTTTCAATAACTAGTTGAGCCTGTGGAGGTAAAGAAACTTGTGGTTTGTTTACCAACTGCTCTAATCTTTCTAGTAACCCTTGGAAATGCAAATCTGGTTTGATCGAGTTTGTCTGATTGAACTTTTGACTAGTCTCAAGTATAGCTTGAGCTTGTTCTACCATTTTCATGCACATTTTCATCCGTTCAATCTCTAAATCCGCTCTAGGGTAACTCTTTTCTAGATTTGCAACTGTTGGCCCTTCTTGAAGTCGAGCATGGGAGGCCTTGAACATCATGTCCAAGCCTTTTGGGGTTGGATCTGCAAGAATAGACCCTGGTTGTGGCCTATTTACAATGGGTGGTGGGGTGGGATGAGGCGGAGTGGATGGAGTGTTGGCATGCGAGGGGTTTTGAGATGCAATGTCTTCTATTTTTGTTTTTGCATCTTTCAAGCTTTCTTCTAGTTCCGATAACTTTTTATTCCACTTACGATTGGCCTTTTCTCTGGTATCCTTCCATGTTCTTGTTTTCCTCTTACTAGGCTCTCGTGATTCACTCGACTCCGATTGTTCTGCTGGTTTATCTTGTTTTAATGCTTGTGCCCTAGTAACTGCTTGTACAGGTGCCACATTACTGCTACTTGAACTTGAATCCGCCACTAAGCCTACCACATTAATGGGTGTAATCTTGGGTGCACTGGAGGGGTTTCTTGGACAATCTCTGCGAAGATGGTCTTTGCCACATTCAAGACAAAAAGCTTGTATTGTGATAGCCTGACCTTGACTCGGAGATGGTGGGTGGGGACAATCACGAAGGAAATGGTCACCCTGACATCTGAAACAAGGTCCTCTAGGGGCTTGTGGTCTCCCTTGTCTCAATTGGGGCCTAGGGTTAGCATTGGTGTACATGATATTGGAGTATTCAGGCTCCCAATTTTGTTCCATAGGTGGTGCCTTAAGCATGTGGACTACCTTCATGGGAGTAGTCTAAACTATGAGCATGAGAGTCATTCTCTGAGATCAGTGGGGTCACTGGCACCAATGCTCTATTTGGATTTTCCTCTTCCACAACATACTTGACTGGAATCACGTTGGCCGGAGCTGGTGGTTGGTTTCCCAATACTGGTTGTGGCCTATATTGTGCCTGATATTGCTGTTGTGGTCAATAATATGGCTATTGGTATTGGTTCTGATACCTACCTTGTTGGTAAGGTTGCTGATAAGTTTGTCTAACAGCCTGCCTATTGTAGGGACAATCTTGAGCCATGTGGTTCGTGTATTTTCTCTCAATAGTGCAATATGGAGCATTCCTTTCTCTTATGTTTTGGTTTTGCATTGGGCATACATTAGCCATGTGGTCGCCTCCGCAAGTATAACACCGATTCAATGGGGTGACTCTCTGTGTTTGTCTATTTTGGACTCCCAGCTTCTTGGCAACTTGCTCAGCTATCTCCTCTATTTCCATGGAGATTTTTGAAGTATGACTAGTAGAACTATTTGAATCCTTATAGAGTTTGGACAATCCTAACTCCTCACCCAAGTTATCCTCTATGTCAATGCACGTCCGCACACACTCTTCTATGGATCTAGGCTCTTTCAAGTACACATATGATCTTAACTTTGTGCTCAGTAAGCCATCTAAGAACAAAGCCACTTGTTTGGCTGGTGTGGGTATCTCTGGAGAAGGGCACCTTTCGAGGTATTGTCTGAACCTTCTACCTGCTAGTCGCACTGTTTCTTGGGGTGTCTGCTTGAAACTGTGGATCAAAGATGATGTGTTATGTCTGATACCACTCTTGGAAAATTCTACAATGAATTAGTCTAGCAGCTGACCTATATCGCGATAGTTGCGACTACTCAAGGGTTGAAACCAAGCCAAGGCAGTGCCCTTAAGAGTCAAACCAAATGCCTCGTACTGGGTGAATAAATCCTCAACCTGTTCAGCTCTTAACACTTGTTTGAACTCAGCCACATGATCATAAGGATCTCCTGATCCGTCAAAATAATTCTTCATTGCCTTGATCACTTGAGTGGGTCTAAGGGTTCTTGTGTGCTCTCGGGGTCTAGTCAATGGAAAATCATGTTCATCTCTTTGTTGCCTATGTGCTTGATGTCTCTCTCTTTCAGGTCTTTCATTTTCAAATCCTGCTCTATTTCTGCCCACCGTGTGTGCAAAACTTACCTCAGGTCTCTCTCTAGTTCTTTCTCTCTGGGCTTCATGAGCTTGGGATGATCCTACTCCTTGGAGGCCATGGGAAACATTGGATCTTGGTGGAGGGAAAATCAATTCACTCTTCCAAGTATATGCATGTCTATCATGTTCTGTTACCAAGAAAATTTTCTCTGACGTGTTATCCAGGTAGACAACTTTGCCTGGTATCTCTGGGTCCTTGAACTCGTAGATGATGACTATGCCCAATTGGCTAGGTTGATCTGGCTTGAATCTCCAAAAGGCTTCCTCTGTTTCTCTATTCAAGAATAGTTCTATGCTTTTGTTATCTTGAGGAATCCAATATGGAGTGATCACTCTGGTCAAAACTGACTTGCCTCTAGGAGTTTGGGGTCCTTGTCCTACATTTCCTTGTTCTAGGTCTCCTATCTCATTCTCAGGAATGATATTTCCAAACTCATTAGTCCTATCCGGTAGGTTGGTGACCACATACATGGTTCCTTCCTTATCAATGTATGAACCCTCTTCGAACTTGACCACCGGGTGTTCAAGTCCAAAGGGTTGATCCAGATTTTTGAGTTGGACTACTGATCGCATCAGACCATCCTCATAGATACGAGCACCTAATCGGTTGGTCTGAATATATTCCAATTGTGTCTTATAGGGACCTTCTGGTGTTTGTAGATGGGCAGTTCCTGAGCCACCTGCTGGTTTCCCCATGCTAAAAGACATTTCTGAGTCACTTGTGTCAGAGTTTAGTACGTAAGGACAACCACTTAGTTGTTGTGCCCAAGACTTAGCTGTATGGTTGACACTAGAATGAGAAGATCTAATGCTTTGTCTATCCTTGCCTAGGTGTCTACCAGATCTCAGGTTCATAAGCTTTGGTTAAGAGTCCAAAATTTCCCTTTGGTATGGTTCAAAATCCTTTGGCGCCCCCTTGGTTCCCTAGTCCCACCTGAGGGTCAACTTCAAATTAGGCTATCTGAAAATCAACGCATTATTCTTATAAAAAACAGTTGAGACCGTGTAGGATTCAAAACGAGCTTTCTAACGAGCTATAGAGCTCAAAAAATGGACTTTGGATGAAAAAGTTATGTCAAATCAGGCTCCTGGGGGTCAAAACAGGCAAACAAAACCTTTTGGAAAAAATCGCGATTTTGTGAAATCAAGAGAATCGCGATTTTGTGAACCCAAGAGAATCGCGATTTTGTGAACTTCAAGAGAATCGCAATTTTGTGAACTTCAAGAAAATCGCGATTTTGTGAACTTCAAGAGAATTGCGATTTTGTCTCAGAGAATCGTGGTTTTCAAAATTTAGAGAATCGCGATTTTGAGCACAACCACAGAATCATGTTTTCTCAGAATCGTGTTTTTGACATGAAAATCACGATTGCCAACAGATAATCATGTTTTTGAAAATCGTGTTTAAGAGAATCGTGTCTTAGAGAATCGTGTTCTAGAGAATCACGATTTTGTTTCATAGAATCGTGGTTTTCAAAATTTAGAGAATTGCGATTTTGAGCAGAGAATCGTGTTTTCACAGAATCGTGGTTCACAGAATCGTGGTTCACAAAATCGTGTTTTCATAGAATTGTGTTTTGAGAATCACGATTTTGTCTCAGAGAATCGTGATTTCCAAAAATTTAGAGAATCGCGATTTTGAGCACAACCACAGAATCGTGTTTTCTCAAAATCGTGTTTTTGACATGAAAATCGCGATTGCCAACAGAGAATCGTGTTTTAGAAAATCGTGTTTTAGAGAATCGTGTCTTAAAGAATCATGTTCTAGAGAATCGCAATTTTTTCTCAGAGAATCGTGGTTTCCAAAAATTTAGAGAATCATGATTTTGAGCACAACCACAGAATCGCGATTCTGAGAATGACCACAGAATCGTGTTCTTTTCAAAAGGCTTTTAGGGGGGAAACAGAGAATCGCGATTTAAAAA
>CM035415.1:165056250-165231250 GCA_020310875.1 Ceratopteris richardii
TCATCAACATAGATAGCCACAATTGTGATGCCATCATCACCCTTCCTTGCATATAGTGAATGATCTACATCACACATAGAAAATCCAATGGTGGTCAAGTAATCAACAATCCTTGCATGCCATGCATGAGGCGCTTGCTTCAGCCCATACAAAGCCTTTTGCAACGTGCAAACATATTCTAGATGCTTTGAATATTCATATCCTTGTGGCTTGTCCATGTATACTTCTTCCTATAACTCACCATGTAGAAAAGCATTCTTCACATCCATCTGATATAATGTCCATCCTTTTGCTATAGCTAATGCAACAAGTGTTTTGAAAGTAGACATTTCAGCTACATGACTGAATGTTTCCTCACAATCAATGCCATAAGTTTGTGCATATCCTTTTGCTACCAAACGTGCTTTATACCTGCTTATGCTACCATCAGCATTGTGCTTTACCTTGTAAACCTACTTGCAACCTATGGGTTTCTTTGCTTGTGGCAATGGAACCAGCTTCCATGTATCATTTCCATAAAGTGTAGCCATCTCCTCATCCATAGATTTTTTCCAATCTGCATTTCCAATTGCATCTTCAAAACAAGAAGGTTCAACATCTTGTATTACCTTTCTCATGTAGGCACAATGACGAGCCATTTAACTACCATATGTCAATCATTGCACTGAATTCCGTATCCTTCCAGATCTTCTTGGTCCTGGGTCACTTCTCCTTGTATCATCTGCATGTGCCTTTCTTACTCCTAGGGTCTTCACAGAGGGCAATCCAAGTTCCTCATCAAGACTCTTTTTTGAACCGTTTGAATTTCCATCAACATCTTCAAAACCTACACATGTTTTATGACCAATAGAAAGCTTTTCTTTACCTTTCTTGGATGTATTTGATGAAGTTGCTGGACTAAAATTTCCATGCAATCTTCCACCCCATGGATTTGAGTTGGAACTATTGCGTGGTGATGCATCCAGTCCACTCAAGGCTTGAGATTTTGCACTTGATTTTTCAGCATTTTCTTTGTCATTTTGGTTCAAGATTCAATTCTTCTTTGGCATCTGCACAAAAGCTTGACATTTCATCAAATACCACATCTTTGCTCACCTTCACCTGTCGTGTGAGTGGGTTATAACATTTATATCCCTTTTCCTCAAGGGAGTATCCAATGAAGACACACTTTTTTGCTTTTGGATCAACCTTCATCCTCAATTCATATGGAACATGTACATATGTAATAAAGCCAAAAACTTTCAGATGTGATAATTTTGGATTTTTACCTCTAAACTTGTCTTCAGGTGTAACTTGATGTATAGCAACAGTCAGAGTTCTATTCACGATGTATATAGTAGTATGAATAGCTTCTGCCCAATAACAACGAGGCATATTCTTCTCAGCCATCAAGGCTCTTGCTATTTTTGCAATATGTCTATTTTTGCATTTAACAACGCCATTCTGCATTTAACAACGCCATTCTGTTGTGGTGTGTACTTGCATGAAAGTTGATGGCGAATTCCATGATTTTTTAGAAAATTGCTGAACTCATTTGACATGTATTCACCTCCTCCATCAGATCTTAATGTCTAAAGTCCTCTTCCTCCTGCATGATTCTGTTGTTGACTTTGGTCTTGGCTACTGTTTCCTCTTCCACTTCTAAAACCTCTACCTCTACCTCTTCCTCTACCAGAGTAGAATACCTACTCAGAACTGGGATTTTCTTGGGAGTTTGAATCCTCACCAAGACTCTTTTCTTTAGTAATCAGTAGAGATACCAGATCAACAAAATTTGGAATATTTGCCCTAGTTTGTATAGAAGCTTTGAACTGCTTATATGCAGCTCTTAAACCACGAAGGCACACTTCCACCTTATCATCATCATCATCATCTATGTTCACACCAATAGATGCAAGTGACTCACATATGCTTTTGATTTTTGGGGTGCATTTTCATGCTTTTGTATTGGTCTCATACCTCTATCAGAGTCTTGGAATCTTGTATGTGTCCAATCATGCTATTCTGTATGCTAATGGATAGCCAATACATTACCTTTTGTGCTCCTTGATTCCATTCTTCATATGCTCTTAACTAGTCTACATTCCGATTCCTCCTTGATTCCATTCTTCATATGCTCTTAACTAGTCTACATTCCGATTCCTCTCCTCACTTTAAAACTCTGAAAAAGCTTAGGTATAGCCAGAGATATATGCTTCTGAAGTTACTATTCTAAGTGAGTATAGTAGAGAATAAAACACAGAAGAAGTAAATGATGAATGTATAGATTCACATATAATTACAACCACATTGGAAATGAATACTTGCACAATGGGAGTAGAATGATAGAGATATGGAGTAAGCTCTTCAATCTCTACAAATGAACATGAAGTGGGCAGGAATCAAGCTCTCTAATGGTGACTTCCTTCTTGCTCTTTTTATAGCTACTTTTGGAGGTAATATTGAATTTGAATTCAAATAACTTCACCTAAAAGTGATGCTAAATTAGGAGATATCCTCTCAGCTGATGGATTCGTGGTTTTAGGTAGTTAGAGCCACAAATTTCCTTTTTACATCATGGATGACTTAAGCCATTCTTTCTTTCACAATTACAAGAGATAAAATATACTCTTTTACAAGAGGTGTTCATATGTCTACACATATGACTACAAATGAACATAAATCAAATCATATCAAGCATGTAGGCTTGGGTAAAATGCACCAATAGCTCCCCTCAAGCCTAACATTCTTGGCCTCCAAATAAGTCTTCAATTGTCCTTGATTTCCTGCAAGCCAATCATCAACTTGAATCTACTCAATTTTGTACGATCAAGAGCTTTAGTCAACATGTCTGCACATTGCATATCTGTAGAGACATAGGATAGTTGAATATCCTTGCTCACTAGCTTTTCCCTTACATAATGGTAGTGGACTTCAATATGATTGGTTCTAGCATGGTATACCGGATTAGCTGCAAGATGTAGTGAGCTTGTGTTGTCACAAAATTGTGAGGTGTTGAAGAATGAAGTCCAAGATTTGTATACGAAGATTTTAACCACATGATTTCTTGAGTTGCATTAGCCAAATCTCTATATTCTGCTTCAATATAAGATAATGCCACTGTTGGTTGCTTCTTGGATGACCAAGAAATGATTCTTGAACCTGCAAATGATACATACCCGGATGTTCTTCTTCTATCATATCTAGATCCGGCCCAATGCCTTTAGCTCAATATCTGAAGTAAATGGATAAAACAAACCTTCTTTCATGGTCCCCTTTAGGTACTTGAGGAGTCTCTTGGCTGCTTCCATATGTGTTCTTCTCGGGTTTTGCATAAACTCACTCAATATGCTAACACTATAGCATATATCCACCCTTGTGAGTGTTGCATAGTTCAAACTTCCAACCAAGCTTTGATAGATTGTGATGTCTTCAATTGGCTCTCCTTCATAAGCACTAAGCTTATGATTTTGCTCCATAGGTGTACCTGCACAATTTGTGTTTTCCATCTTGAACTTGATGAACATGTCATGCACATACTTCCTTTGTGTGATGTATATGCCTAAACCTGTGTAGATTAACTCAAATCCAAGAAAGTAAGTGAGTGGTCCAAGATCACTTCTTTTGAACTCCTCCTTCATTTGATTCTTTACTTGTTTGATTCCTTCAAGATCATTCCTTGTGATAATAATATCATGAACATACACACATAGATAGATCACTTTAGATCCATTCTTCTTAAATCCATACAAGGCTTTCTTTGATTTGCATACATAGTTAGGATGATGTGCATCCTCATATCTAGGAGGTTGTGCCATATAAACTTCCTCAAAAATCCATCCATTTAAGAAAGAATTCTTTACATCAAGTTGATAGAGCTTCAAATTTCTAGATGCAGGAAGACTAATGAGAACCCTAATTGTAGGCAGTTTTGCAACAAGAGAGAAAGTCTCCTCATAATCAATACCATGGGTTTGAGCAAACACTTTAGCAACTAACCTTGCTTTATGTCTATTTTTACTTCCATCTGGATTCCTCTTGATTTTGTATATCCATCAAGATCCAATTACCTTATAGATGGCTTGTTAGGTACAAACTCCCAAGTTTCATTCTCCTTCAAGGCTTCCATTTCTTCATCCATTGCATCTCTCCAAGCTTTCTTGCTTTGTGCTTCTTCAAATGTGGTAGGTTCTTCATTGGTTGAATCCTTTGCAATGTAGATTGAGTGCTTGGTGACCAAAGAAGTATCATAACCATACATATTTGGTTTCTTCTTCTCCCTTGAAGACCTTCTAAGTGGTTGATGTGAGCTCTTGGGTCCATATGTAGCATCTTGCATCTTTGCTTTACCTTTGCCCTTCCATAGCTTTAGTCTTTCCAATTCTTCTAGGTTAATCTCCGAATCACTTTCTTCAATTCGCTTTGGCTCCTTTGATTGAAGTGATGGAAAATCTTCATCCAAGTCATAAGGCAGCTTCACTTTCCTGTCATCATCAAACCATGATTTGTTCTCATAAAAAATTACATCTATACTCACAAAAATTTCTTTATTAGTTGGATTGTACAATCTATATGATTTTTGGTTTTGTTCATAACCAATAAATATGCAGTTCCCTACCTTGGGATCCAATTTCCCTCTTACTTGAGAAGGAATGTGAGAATAAGCTAAGCATCCAAAGATTTTACAATGCTCTAGACTAGGTCTTCTTCCATTCCACACTTCATATGGAGTGGTTCCATCTAGTGACTTAGATGGAAGTCTATTTATGAGATATGTGGCTATAGACACAACCTCTGCCCATAGGTAGTTTGGCAATCCCATTTCATTGAGCATGGACCTTGCGGCTTCAACAATAACTCTGTTTCTCCTCTCTGCTACACCATTGAGTTTGGGTGTATACCTTGTAGTGACTTCCCTTTTAATGCCTCTTTCATGCAAGTAGGCATCAAATTTAGAAGAGAAGTATTCGCCTCCACCATTGATCTGAGTCTTTTTAAAGTCCTTCCTGTTTGGTTTTCAACAAGAGTAACATACTTCTTAAAACAATTAAAACTCCATCCTTGTGCTTCATGAAAAACAGAATGGTCCACCTGCTACAATCATCTATGAAAGACACACAATATCTTGAGACTGATATAGATGGCTCCTTACTAGGACCCCACACATTCGTGTGCACTAGATCCAAAAGATTTTGATACACATATCCCTTTTTATTGAAAGGTTGTCTATGAGCCTTGCCGAATTGACAAGCTTCACACTTATAAATCATGTGTTGCCTTATGATATTAGACAAACCAAGTACACTTTGGTCCCTGCAACTTTTTTTGAGTGTCCTCTCACCAATGTGAGCAAGCCTTTTTTGCCATATCTCCAACTCTACAAGAGTTTGAGATCCATAGCTAAATAAAGCTATGTTCTTTGTATCTTCCACTTCAAAAGTGAAAAGCCTTCCTATCTTTTATCCTTTGGAAATCCTTCTAAAGCCTTGCCTTTGGGTCTTCAACATATGCTCCAAATCACTTGAATCTAACCTGCAATCCTTTTTCAACAATCTGCCCAACACTTATTAATTTTTTTGGTAATTGTAGGGACGTACACGACTTTGCTTAAGAGGTTCATATTCCCATGTGATGTCTTCACATTACCTATCTTCTCCACCAAGTGCTTTGTATCATCTCTTGTTTGCACTTCATGTTTGTTGTGAGGATCTTCCAAATCAGAAAGTAAAGTCACATTTGTTGCTATAGATTTGAGCATCTCGAATCAATGTAAAAGATGTGATCATCATCCTTACCCTTCTTCACTAATACATTCATAATTAATAATGAATCCTCTTGACTTTGGTCCTCTACATAGTTATTGTAATCTCATCTTCCTCTATGGGCACTTTGATAGTTGTTGTTGTAGTTGTTGTTGCAGCCTCCATTGTATCTACCTCTATTTGTAGCCACCTCTATTGAATCCTCTTCCTCTTGAGTTCCTCGGGTTCCTAAAACATTCTTCATTAGTATGATCAGATAAACCACATATATTGAAAAGTTGAGATGATTGGAATCTCCCTCTGCCTTCCTTTCCACCTCTACCTCTTCCTCTAGCTCTTCCTCTACCTACAAAGTTTGCTTGGAAAGAGCTACCTTCATCTTCATTCTTCTTATTCTTTGACTTGTCCTTGACCTTAGCTTTATCAGAATATAAGGTAGAAGTTTGATTACCTCTTGAGGACTCACCACCTTTGCTAATCTTTGCTTCATGAGTGAAGATTTGGTCTATGAGTGTGTTGAGGTCGGGTACATGCATATCCATGTACAAATCCATGGCTGTTGTGAAGGACTCCCACTTGTCATCTGCTTTGATTCCATTTATGATTTGTCTAATGATTTGTTCCTCTTCAATTACCTCTCCAATGCTTCCAACTTGATCTAAAATCTCCTTCATCTTTGTGACATAATGAGTCACACTTTGCTTAGGGCTTTTCTTCATTGTTGTGAACTCCATCCACAATTGGTTCTTCCTTGCTCGAGTGTTGGAGGAGAAGAAAGAAGCAAGTGCATTCCAAGTCTCTCTTGATTTCTTGCATCCCTTGACATGAGGTAAAAGAAAATCAGAGATTGAGTTTACAATATAGGACCTTGCAAGTGCATCCTTTGAACACCAATTTGAAAGTCTTTCCTCTTCTTCATCTGATGATTGCCCTTTGTTCCTCATGGTTGGCATAACTTCATCTCCACATGTGTATCCAAATAGATTCCTTCCTTGAAGATAAGCCTCCATCCTTAGACACCATGCTGGGGAGTTGTTTCTGTCCAATTTGTCAATTGTTGATGGAAATCCATCTCCGATGTTGATTGACTATGCTCTGATACCACTGTAAAAAGAGATGGTGGATGCAATCCGAAGATGAGTTGGTGCTGCTACAACCAGCTTCACACCATCCAACTGAGACTTCAAAGTTTGTTACCAAACCCTTTTAGCTTCCTAAATCCACAAAAAAATCACCCAAGTGTCTCGGAACAAGTATCTCATAAGTTTGAGTCAAGACACACTAGTTGCAAAATGACTAGCTCCCAAAACTTGCTATTTTTGTACATACACCAGCTAGAAAAACTGAACAATGCTCTCAACCTGGTAGGAATTAAAAAAAATTCCTTTTGGACATAGAAAATAGAATTAGATTGCTAATCCAAGTTAAAACGCTTCAATTGTTCAACTCAGCACTGAGAACAAGATTTAGCAAAATCTGGAATACTCCCGCCATTTTTGGGGCTCTGTAGAGATTCAACCAATGAGTAGAAAAACATAGATTTCTCACAAATTGTAAATTTAATGAGCATGAAATTTTGTGACAATAAATTAAACGTAAAGAGAATGCACTTTAAAACTATGAAAAATGTTATGTATAGCTCGAGATATGTGCTTTTGAAGTTACTATTCTGAGTGAGTATAGTAGAGAATAAAACAGAGAAGAAGTAAATGATGAATGTATAGATTCACATATAATTACAACCACATTGGCAATGAATAGTTGCAAAATGGGAGTAGAATGATAGAGCTATGGAGTAAGCTCTTCAATCTCTACAAATTAACATGAAGTGGGCACGAATCAAGCTCTCTAATGGCGACTTTCTTCTTGGTCTTTTTATAGCTACTTTGGGAGGTAGTTTTGAATTTGAATTCAAATAGCTTCACCTAAAAATGATGCTAAGAATTAGGAGATATTCCTTCAGCTGATGGATTCATGGTTTTGGTAGTTAGAGCCATGAATTTCCTTTTTACATCATGGATGACTTGAGCCATTCTTTCTTTCATAATTACAAGAGATAAAATATACTCTTTTACAAGAGGTGTTCATATGTACACACATATGACTACAAATGAAAATAAATAAAATCATATCAAGCATTTAGGCTTGGGTAAAATGCACCAACACCATGTACTTTGGAGCATCAAGGAGAAAGAGATGATACAAAACAGATAGGTTTGCACATCGACTAGCTCAAAAAACTTACTATCTTTGGATGAGACAATGAACTTCAAATGATCATAGAGACTAGTGTTACAATTAGAAAAATCATTTTATTAGAGTGATAAACATAGGGTTGAGTGTATAGAATTCACAAGAGTACAAGAAATAGGAAAAATATGGTTTTGGAATGAAATAGATACTCAATAGTCGTACCTCCTATTTTTCAAGAATGTGCAAAGATTGATCCCGAGACAGAAAAACTGAAATTTCTCCCAATCTGCTAAATCAAATGATTTGAACATGTACAAACATAAACTAGACACTAATAATTTCCAACGAGTCCTCTCTCATCCAATTTGGAACTATGTAGAGAGAGTAGCAGCCTTTGCAAGCTTACTGTTGTTGAAGAAGATGATGCAGAAAATTGAAGGAGCAAGACAATGATTGCCACAAGTGTATGTATATTGATTCCATGTAATGTAAAAGTGATTTCAAAAGCTCCCCTTCAAGCTAAAGTATGCTTGAGTCTTCATTCTTTGATAGGTTGAATACCTGCCATAGCTTTGAATCTACAAAGCTTTATCCCATCAAATGCCTTTGTCATCATGTTTGCTATTTGCTTCTGAGTAGGAACAAATGAAATGTCAATTTCGTTTTTCATAAGCTTCTCTCTTACAAAGTGGTACTGGACTTCTATCTGCTTTGCCCTTTCATGAAAAATTTGATTTGCAACTAGATGCATGGAACTTACGTCATCTCCAAGTAAGTGAGGTTTCAAACTTAAAAGTCCCATATCTGACTACAACTCTTTGAGCCATATTGCTTCTTGAGTTGCAATAGTTAAACCTCTATATTCTGCTTTAGTTGAATATAAAACAACTGTTGGTTGCTTACTAGAACTCCATGACACCAATTTTGAACCTGCAAATGCTAAGTATCTAGAGGTACTTCTTCTATCATCCTTTGCTCCTGCCCAATCTGCATCTGAATAGATTTTGATATCCAAATATGAAGAGTAAGGATAGGAGGTTCATCACCCCCCTTGTATGGCTGAATGTAAGAATCCAAATTCCTTTTGAAAAATGCATAGTCACCTGCTTTTATGAATTTTGGAATCTCTTCCTTCTTATCATAAATCTGACTTTTTGCTATATATGCATTGCATTAGAGTAGGATATCACTTGTATCTGGAACATAAAATCTATATCCTTTGCTTTCAATTGCATAACCAATAAAAATGGCTTTAATGGATTTTACATCAAGCTTAGCACAATTCTTCTTCTCAATGTGAACATAAGTTGGGGAACCATAAACTTTGAAGTAACTCACATTGGGCTTCTTCCCATGATAAGCTTCATATGGTGTGATAACTTGCAAAGCTTTTGTGGAAGACCTATTCAGAATGTGATTGGCTGTATGTATTGCATCAAACCAAAACTTGGATGATATCATACTATGCATCATCAAATCATACTATGCATCATCTGAACAAGTATCCTATTCTTTCTCTCTGCAACACCATTCTGTGTTGGCATGTAAGAAATAGTGAGTTGATGAGAGATACCTTTGTCTTCAAGAAAAGACTTAAAGTCTTTAGACATGTACTCTCCTCCTCTATCACTTCTCAAAATCTAGATCTTTTATTGACTTTCATTTTCATAGAAAATAACTTCTTGAAAGTAGGAAAAACATTTGACTTCACTTTAAGATCATAAATCCACGAATATCTTGAGAAATCATCAATGAACATAACAAATTACCTGAAACCTTGAATAGAATATGTTCTCATCAGACCATTCACATCGAAATGTATGATGTGAAACTTCATTGTGGCTATGATGTATCCATGTTTCTTCAAAGGTAGTTTGTGAAACTTTCCTTCAAGACATCCTCCACATGACTCTACATCATCTAGTACAGAAAAAGTAGGCAAACTCTCCACCATACCTTGATCTTTGGTATGCTTGAGAGCTGTGTAAGTGATATGGCCAAATGTAGCATGCCATAACTTCATGTTCTCCTTAGGTGTAGTAGACCTAACAACATTAGCATGACTAATTTTGGATAACACAAACATGCCACTTCTATTTTAACCTTTTAGACAATGCTCCTTGCCAGGTGAGAGGATCTGACATGAATCTTTCTTAAAAAAAACTTTATAACTATCTGACAAGAAAGTAGAGATAGCGAGCAAATTCTTCTTCATGGCTGCAACATAAAGAACATTAGAAATTGTGAAATTTTTACCTACTCTTGATGTTATGTTCACTTCTCCAAAAACAAAAACATCCAAATCATGACCATCTACAATGGTCACTCTTCTACCTAAAGAGTTAGAAAGGGAAGAAAATACCTTTTTGTAACCTGTCATATGCTTAGTAGCTCTAGAATAAAAAATCCAAGGATTATCTCAGATTGCATTTAATGCTACCTGATCAAAAGCTACCTCTTCAATAGTGACACATGCTTATGAATCTACCTTTGAAGATTTAGGTTTTGTATCATCTTCAACACTACTACCTTATGTTTTCTTCTCATTAAAAATCCTTTCTTTGCATTCTGCTATGTAATGATCCGGTTTCTTACAATAATGGCATGCTCCTTTCTTTGAGTCAGATGTAGTCAAAGACTTTTCTTTGGGTGTAGAGGATGCATTAGGATTAGGAATGGAAGACTTAGGATTAAAATACTTACTTTCCTTCTTGGATTGCTGACTCTTCTTCTCCTTCTTCTTGTTTCCCTTCGACGATGATAACATAGCTTCATCATTCTCTTCCATACCCTTTTTTTGATCTTCATCATGAAGTAATAGGAACTCCATCTCTTCAAATGAAAGTTCTCTATCTCTTATAGAGAGAGATAAAGAAGTAACAAAACAATGGTATGAGGATGGAAGTGAGTTTAGAAGTGTGTTTACCATCTCTTCATCTGAAATGTTGACTCCAACATTGAGTAACTGATCTCTTAAATCTTTGAGCTTCAGAATCTGTGATTGAAGTGATTCACCAAATTTCATCCTTGTCTTGGCTAGTTGTCTCCTTATATGAGCTTTCCTACCAGGGTTTCTACTCTAATAGAGATTCTCTAAATCAACCAAGCTTGACAAAAGGTTTTGCATGACCTGATCTGGGGTATAATATGCCTCTTAAATCCCATAACAATAAATGAAAGTGCTAGTGCATCCCTTGAATTTCATCTGGATCACTCTTCTACAGGAAGTAATCTGGTAATAGTGCCATTGACTCCTAATGATGAAGTGGTTCCTTCTTCTTCACTAACCTCCTCTTGAGCAGATACATGAACATGGGTTCTTCTAGAAATTGAAGTGGCCTCTTCTCCAACTTGTCTTGGCCCTAGATAAGTGCCATTGATAATATTCCATAATTCCTTTGATACTAATAGATTCATCATCATAAAACTCCACATTGGATAGTTAGACATGCCCTCAAGCTTGTCTTCAATCTCAAGTCTATAGTCAATCATCTTGTCAAGGGTGCATGTCAACTATGCTCTGATACCAAATGTTGGTATTCTAAAGTCTTGATACCAAATGTTGGAAGTGGGGTGGGCCACAATAACAATAAAATCATAGGTTTATAGGATCTTCTAATAGACGAACCTTAACATACACACCTTAACACTCAAAAAGAAGATGAGTGAGAGATAGAGAGAGAATAAACAAGATTTCAAGTGTAACAACAAGCTATGCGGCTCACCTACACTAAGTTATATATGAATGTCAAATTACAATTTGTATATATGATACAAAATGACAATATTTGTATCTAGGTAGAAATAGGAACTAGATACAAGAGATCGTGTGCCTAAGAGGTATGAAGAGAGTGTGGGTGATAATATGGAGAATATGAAACGTTTAGAATTGTTCTACAACAAACCCAAATTTTGATCAACCTAAATCAGAAACGAGTGACCTAGAAAGTAAGAATGGACATAGACTTGCTACTCACAGTTACTCAACAACTGATGCTGATGGCAAGTTGGTAGAATCTCCATCCTGATAGTGAGAAAGTCTAACAGCACTTGTGGTTGCACCTGAGTCAATCAAGGCTCTTACCATCCTTGCACTCTTTTCTTTTCCTACCTCTAGGGTCACAAAAGAACATCGATCAATTATTCAAGGGGAAATTACTCCTGAGTCTTGGCACATGGTCATGTGATATCTTGGAGCATCATGAGTATCTGACCTAATTTGATCTCTGTCATGTCTCCTCAATTTCATTTTCCATATGCATTCTAGGGTTTCTGCTTGAGCTTCTTCTCAAATTCGTTTTTCCTCTTCCTTACGTTTCTTTGCAGTGTTCAATCGATTTAGCATTTCCTCTATGAGAGGTTCTTGATACAATTTCACTCTACACCCACTAATATAGCTTGATAGTACATTACCAAGGTGGCTAGATGAACTACTCCACTAGTTGATATTCTATTAACTATCATTGGCCCATAGCCACACTTCTCTAGTTTCCTTGCATGTTGCTTCAAAGTATAGATTAAGAATAAGTCTTTTTCTTTGAAACCCTTATCCTTGACATGTGCATCAAAGTAGGCTTTTTGTCTCTTCTTAGCCATATAGATCCCTGCAACCACTCTCAATCAAATTTCTCCTAGTCGTTCTAAGTCAAAAATCCTAGAGGAAAGCTCGTGACCTGCCCATTGATGTTCTTGTGCTACTTTCAATGTGGGTATGAGGAAGTCTAATGGTAATACTAAATTTTGGCCAAATACCATATGAAAGGGTGTGGCTTGGAGTACCATTTTATAGGCCACTCTATAAGCCCAAACAACATGATGTAGCTATTTGTCCTAATCAGAGCGCTTATTATTCACCAATTTAGTTAGAATAGTGCAAAGTATCTTGTTCATGCTTTTGACCTAGCCATTGGCTTGTGAATGATATGGAATTGACTTCTTGTGAATAACCATGAATTCATGTAACAATTACTCAATGAACTCATTCAAGAAGTGAGTGCCACAATCACTGATCAATTCTATTGGTGAACCATAACTTGTAAATACATTCTCAAACAAGAACTCGGTTGTGGTTTGTGCATCATTCTTCTTAGTGGCTTTCACTTCTACCCACGTAGTTAATTAATCTGTGGTAATGATAATGTAATCAACATGTGAAATCTTTTTTGGGGGTTTAATAAGACCTACAAATTCCATTCCCCACTTAAAGAATGGCCATTCTCCCATCATGGGTTTTAGTGGCATCTCATCCTTCTGTATCAGGTACTAAGTTTGTTGACAAATGTCACATTGCTTCACATAGGCATGTGCAACCATGTGGAGGGTTGGCCACCAGAGACCTACAAACAATATTGCTTTTATCACCCTATCTGGTCCAAAAGGTCCACCTACCACACCTTAGTGAGCAGTTTCTAAGATCTTAAGATATTCACTCTTATGGACACATAGTCTTAGGTATATGTCTCTTTCATGCTTGTATAAATTATCTCTATTGAGAGCATATTCTAGTGCTTCTTGTTCTAAGCTCTTTTGTCAAGCCAATTTCATATCTTGTGGGAATGTTTTTGTCCTTAAAAAGGCTACTAAAGGCTCGCTCCAATCAGACACTATACACACTTGGTATGGAGAGGCATGTTCTAGTGGTGGTCTGACTGCATAGATTGGGCATTCCTTGCACATCCTATGGACATATCCTTCCATGGTTGGCCAATATACAACTAATCTCTGTAGAGTCTATAGGGTTTGATGTTTGGAGTGATGTTAATGTAGTGCACCTACATGTGCTATTTGCAACATTTCATGCTCAGCTTCATCTACACAACAAGCCAATATGCCTTGATTGGTGTGCTTATACACACTGCCTGCTAGTATGTGTTATTTCTGAGACCTCAGTACTTCTTTATCTTTGGATCTCAACACAAGATGTTTAGGTCCAAAGGTTAGAATAGGCACAATAGTTTTAGCCCATTCTGGCACTACTTCTATGTTGAACAAGTAAGCATCAAGAAGTTCATTTGCTACTCCTTGAGGGGGCTCTCTTGAAGTTAGCCTAGAAAGGTGATCAACTCTCAAGTGATTCTTGCCTTTTCTTACCGCAACCTCAAAGTCGTATTCCATTAGTAAGAGGAACCATCTTACTAATCTACGTGAATTACAAGGTTTCTTCACTAGATATAATAGTGCTTGATGGTGTATAAGAAATTTAAACTTATTTGCAAGAAAATAATGTCTAAACTTCTTAACTGCATATACCATGCCTAATCCTTCTCTTTCGATAGTGGTATAATTTCTTTCAGCCACATTCAATTGTCTACTGGCATAAGCTATTGAAAGATCCATGTTACCCTCACCAGTAGGTTGTGCTAGCACACACCCAATAACAAAATTGGATGCATCCACATGAACGTGGAATGGCTTGTTCCAATCTAGTGTAGTCAAGATTGGTGCTAAACATAATTGTCTCTTAAGCTCATCAAAGGAGTTTTCACATTCTTTTGTCTACTCAAAGTTATTCAAAAGGTTGTATAGAGGCTTTGCAATTATTGCATACATATGAATGAAACATCGATAATAGAAACAGTGCCCCATGAAAGCTTGTACTTCGTTGACATTCTTTGGCCTAGGTAGCTCTACAATAGCTCTAACTTTACCCTTGTCCATGGACCACTATGTGACCTAGAATCTTGCCTTGCTTGACCATAAAAAACACACTTTTCTGGGTTAAGGTAGACCTCGTATTCTCTACATTTGTCAAAGATTTGTCTCAACTCAGGTATATGTGTTTGTCTGATGTTGGAATGAGCACATAGATTATCAACATATACTTCCAAGTTTTACACAAGAACTCTTTAAATACATGACACATCAGCCTTCGAAAGGTGGCCAATGCATTGGTGAGCCCAAATGGAGTTACAAATAATGCGAATATGTCCATTCTATGGAAAACACCATCTTATGATGGTCTTTAGGGGCAATCTCCACTTGATTGTAGCCAGAGAACCAATCATGGAAGTTGTATACTTCCTTGCCTACTACTCTTTCCAATAGGTTCTTAGTGATAGGAAGTGGATAGCTATAACTAATAGTGGCTTCATTAACCTTCTTCAAGTTAATGCAAACTTGTAACTTTCTGTTCTTTATGGCCACCAATACAATGGGTGACGCCCATTCAATATGCTCAAATTCATAGGTAAATCTAGGTTCAATCAATCGATCCATGTCTTCCTTGATCTTGGCAGCATAATTGTCATTATAGGTGTATGGCTTCTGCTTAGAAGGTTTGGCTTTTTAGGTCATGGGAATCATGTGCATGCATATGTCAGGGTCTACTCCTTTTAGGTCCTTATAATTCCATGCAAACACATCTCTATATTATCTTAATAAACCAATCAACTCCTTTTCCTCTTCCTCAGTCAGGTTGTGTCCTATGTATGTGCATCATTCTTCACCTTCTTCTATGGTCACAATAATTTTTTTAGTTGTCTCTTTGTTATCATAGGCCACTCCTGTTAGTGCTTCTTGTTTAGGCATTCTAATCATGACTTTCCTATCCTCTACCTCATACTTCTTAAAATTTTTAGGTACCTCAAATAAAGATTCTTCCTCTTGTGATGGGAGTTCTCTCTTCTTTCTTTTCTTGCCTTCACTCTTGTGTGGTTAACCTCACATCGTTCATAAGCTCTTCTCGTCCTTGGGAATGAGCTTCTATTACATACAAGTATTCCTCTTTTGACACACAAAAAGGATCCATAATAATTGATTCTAATTTTGGGTCACTTGCTTGATCAAGATCGTCCATACTAGACTCACATTCTTTGGTAACTGAATCACACATGATTGGTTCTATAGTGAAAACTAAAATGTCATAGTCATGTTCATCACAATGGGGTGTCCATTGTTCTTCATTGATAGTTATGTCCATTGTGGCTAAGATTTTTGCCCAACCATGAGGTTCAAACTCTTCTCCCAAAAATACTACATGTGCATAGGCTGGGTCTCTAATTGATCTATAAGTTTCCTCTGCACCTACCTCTCTAGTGTTTTCTCTTTTGTCTTCTTCGAGTGCAACTTTGCACATCCATAAGCGAGTGTCTTCATGCATCCATCAGGTCTTGATCCTATGGAATGTACCGACTCTCTGTCATTTGTGGCTTTATGGATGGGATTCCAATATATAGGTGGCATGTATCTATGAGAGTAGTCTTTGAGATTGACTTTAGCTGTAACACCTAAGTGTTGCATATACAAGGAATTGGTTCCCCAATCATGCACTCGCTGCAACTGTCTCATGGATGGTCTTCCCAAAATCATCTCAAAGGCTTGGTTTTTGCTAAAGTCACATATGGCAAAAACATGCTCAAACTCTACACAAGTAGTGAGACTTATCCCTTCTAGCAGTCCTAAGGGTCTTTCTATGTGACCATTGACCATATGTAATTTCATTCTTGTTTGCTTGAGTGCCAGTTTGCCCCAATGCTTCCATAGGGAAGTGGTAGCAATTCCAACTCCTACACTTGAGTCCAAAATAGCCTTGGCTATGTAACCTTGATGATGGATACGGAGATAGGTGTTTCCTTCTTCTCCTTCACTCATGTCTCCTATCATACCCAAGGGTATTTTTTACACCGTTCTATGTGATCCTACCTGGGAATGCGATTTAGATACTTTTGGCACTTGATTGTCTATGTGTTTCCACAATTCTTGTTTAACCTTGAGTAGCTCCTCTAAAGTGAGATGACATTGCACTTTGGTTTTCTTCATTACTATGGTATTTCTAAGCAAGACCGAGTCTTCATTTTGTACCATGAAATTGAGTGCTCTCATACAGATGAATTTTGCTCCCCATAGACCTGTGAAATGAGGAAATTCTTATAAGAAATTAAACTTGGTCTAACCATTCACTAGAGTGGTTATCCTCTTTTTCTCCATAGATAGAAGGAATGTCTTATGGGAATTGATCCTGTAGGTCATCCACAATTTCAATGGGAGGAGGATTTTCACTTTCTTTAGCCCATCTCTTTTCTTGAATCTCTCTTAAAATTTCCTCTTTGTATTGATTTATAGAAGTAGAGATTCCTAACTTGATGGATTTGAGAATGTAAGCATCCTTGGGAGGAAGACTTATCGTTTCACTTCTGATGTTACTCACCTGTGATGTAGCTTACTTTCCCAACTTAGTTATCATCTTTTCCAATATTTCTAATAATCCGTCAAAGTGTAACTGTGTTTAGGCCGGCGTTGTGCAGTTGAAGAGATGACTCGCCTCAAACATAGCTTGAGACAATTCTACCATATTTGCACAAAGTTCTTTCAATTCTAGGTCAGCCCTAGGGTAACATTTTTCATGTTCTGTCACATTTGGCGCTTCTTGGATTCTGGCCTGATATGCTTTAAGCATAATGTCTAAGTCTTTGAGAGTGTGATCTACTAAGACTGATCCTACTCTAGGTGGTGATGGGTTACATGAGGTTGATTAGATGGTGATGCTAGTGGTGGTGATGTGTGAGAGTGTGTTTGAGATGCGATTTTGATTATCTTGGCTTTGGTTTCTCTTAAGCTTTCTTCAAGTTTTCTCATCTTCTTTGACTATTGCCTTTTGATTCTCTCATGGCGATCCTTCCAAGCTCTTGTCCTTTTCTTAGTTAGACCCTGTGTCTCAATAACCTCATAAATTTTTTCCAAACACAAGCCTTGGGTTTGCTATAATGCTTGAGCTCTAGTGACTACTTGCATAGGGGCAGTGGAAGTCACACTTCCATGAGAATCTACTACTAACCCAATGACATTAATAGGATTGATCTTTGGCACATTGTTTGGGTTCTTAGCATAGTCTCCTAAAAGGTGGTCCTTCCCACAATCTTGACAAAAACCTTGAATTGTCATTGATTGGGGTTGCATAGGTGCAAGTATAGGGCAATCGCAAATGAAGTGGTCTTCTTGGCATCTCTAGTATGGTCCTCTGGGTACGGGGGGTCTTATCTATCTAGGTTTGGGCCTAGAGTTAGGATTTGCGTATATGACATTAGAGTATCCTGGCTCCCGACTAGGTTCAATAGGATTTTTATAAGGGTAAGTCCCATTATACTCTGAGTCGAGTCAAAACTATGATTGTTCAGGTCACTTTTCTAAGTATTTTCTAGACTATCTTCCTGCAAGTCGAATTGTTTCCTACGGTGTTTGTTTGAAGCTATGTATTAGAGATGAGGTGTTGTGCTTGATGCCACTCTTAGAAAATTCAGTGATGAAGGCTTCTAATAGTTGGTCAATGTTTTTGAACTACCTCTGGTGAAGTGTTTGAAACCAAGTCAAGGGAGTGTTCTTAAGAGTTAGGTCAAAATCATTGTGTTTAGTGAACAAGTCTTCAACATGTTCAAGTCTCAAAACTTGCACAAACTCTACTAGATGGTCGTACAAATTTCCTATGCCATCAAAATAGTTCTTCATGGACTTAACCAACTATGTAGGCCACAAGATCCTGGGATGTTCTCTAGGCCTTGGCAAGGAAAACTCATCCATGCTGCTTTGAGGTCTTAGCCTCTATGCTTCTCATGATCCATTCTACCCATTTCTCCTTCAGTTCTTTCTCTTCTAAGTGCAAAACTTACTTCAGGTCTGTCCCTTCTCTTGT
Organism: Ceratopteris richardii; assembly: GCA_020310875.1. Classification (NCBI taxonomy): domain Eukaryota; kingdom Viridiplantae; phylum Streptophyta; class Polypodiopsida; order Polypodiales; family Pteridaceae; genus Ceratopteris; species Ceratopteris richardii. The sequence continues at coordinate 165,074,809 of CM035415.1, forward strand.
CCCTCTGAGTTCCATGAGCTTGAGATGTTCCAACTCCTTGGTTTCCAAAAAAGACATTTTATATTGGTTGGGGAAAGACAAATTCCCCAACCTTCAATTTTGTTTTGCGTCATTGCCATGTGCACTTTTAAGAGTGATTATCAGTTTCAGAGCACAAAAAATAGAAAGTTCAACACTCGAAGATCATTTCCACAAGGGTTTTTACCACCTTTCAAAGCCATACATATACTCAAAGTCACCATTGGAGTTATAATTTGTGAGCTACATTTCAGCTTTCATTTCAACATTGTTGAAGTTCATATCTTACTACTTTTGAGTTCTTTGGGATGGCAAGCAACGATGACTTGTTTGGCATGATTCAAGCTAAAGATGAGATTGATGAGAATGAATATCCAATGTGTTCTTACATGATGATTCATGTCCTTGTTGCAAAGAAACTATGGAACATAGTGGCCGATGTGGACAAGTGACTTGATGGTTATTCTACTGTGTAGCCTATTTTCATAGATTTAAGATCTTCTTCAAATACTGTGACTATGCCTTCTTCATCTATGCAAGAGCAACTTAGATGGTAGGGAAAGGATGTTGAAGCTCATGCATTTATTTCCATTTCTATGAAGCGACATATTGTTCCACACATCCAGTCATGCACTACTTCAAAACGAGCTTGGGAAACACTTGCATCTTTGTCTGCCATGCATACTGCAACACATGTTTCTTACTTGAGAAAGAAAATCAAAGATGTATGTATGGATGAAATGGGTGAGTGGATTTATATGTTGCATGCATCAAGGATTTGAAAGAGTAATTAACAAACATTGATGAAATCATAATGGGTGGATCACTCATTTTTACACTATTCAAAGGATTTCCAAAATCTTTTCAAAAGTTTGCTACTACATTTTGTTTCCTTGCAAAAGGAAATCCAAATATGTATAGTTTTGATGCGGTTTGTCTCTTCTTTTGCAAGAAGAGCAAGCAAGAGTGAATAGAAGTGGTTTGCTTGAGGGAACGCAAACACTTGCTATTACACAAAAGGTAAAAACAATGTATGGTTCAACTTTGGGTTCATCAAAAACAAAGATTCACTCTTCCTCTTCCATTTCCTCCTCTATGGATGGTGATATGCAAAAGAAAAATACATGCAAAATACTATTATCAAAAGGTTGGTCATACAGTTAGTGAATGTAGAAAGCTTACAAAGCATAATGAAAAGAAGAAAGAATCCAACATGTTTATTGTTGAGAATACATTGAAAGCAAAGAATGATGAAGCTAATGCCTCTCAAGATGTTTAGGCATGTGTTGTTAGATTTTATTATAATTCACCATCACATTCTACATGTATGATTGAGAATGAGGATGGTTTGAACTAGTTTTTTGATAGTGGGGCTTCAAAGTACATCACTTCATGAAAATATTTTCTGCATCTTTGAAAGATGTGTCCAAGGGAGGACATGTTGTATTTGTAGCCAATTCTTCTTATCCTATTATTGGAGTTGGTGAAATTCAGCTTATGACTACAAATGGAGGTATTGGTACTCTCAAGAATGCATTGTGTGTACTCAAGAAGAATTCGATTTTCGTTCCTACTATTGCTAGTGATGGACTTCATGTACACTTTGTTGGTAAAAAATGTATGGTTCATGATTTCAGCAGTGGTGATGTTATCATAATTCTTCAAAGAAAAGAGAACTACAATGGTGGTAGTGGTTAGGAAGCCAAAGAAGCAACCAAAGCTGAAGAAAAATGTTGGGAAAACCAAGAAGGAAGGGTACTGTAATAAAATAGAATTTAAGGATCACCTTGTGCTTGAGAGATGAATCTCCTCCCAACCTTATGCCTCTATATATAGATACTCAAATCGATGAGGACCATAAATGTAAATGGAGCCCATATATATTTTTTTGATCTCCAACACTCCTTTAGTAACTTCCATTAGAATCCACCAGTGGTAGGTGTACCCACCACTTGAGTTAAGTCTCTTTGGGATCTAAAGCTCTTTGGGCAAAAATCTCTCCCCATGCTCCCCATGGGGGTTGAACACAAGAACTGCTCCTTCAAAACCTTGAGACTGGAGTTTGTTTCGACGAATGTGAGACCAAATGCTTCAGATTGAGTGAAATGATTGTTTACTTGCTCTGCTCACAACACTTTCTTAAACTCTACCACATGGTCATAAGGATCAATTGAGCCATCATAATGATTCTGAATGCACTTGGCAACTTGAGAAGGGTGGAGTTGTCTACCACCATCGTGTATCCTTACAAGTGGAAATGGATGAACCCTTTGTCACATAACTTGTGAATTAGGAGGTCTCTACCCATTTTGATGTCTAATTTGACAATAATGGTTTTCTTCTCCTAAACCATTTCTAGGTCTCTCCTCTGGCATTACTAGGAAAGTGTGATTACTCCCTATCCGATTTCTTCTATCTTGAGAGTCTCAATTAGTTTATAGCTTATCTTGACGCTTATGTTCCCCCATCTTGGGAGAGACGTCATCACATACCCATTTTTAGGATCTATCATCTCTTGCACTATGACAAAAGTAGGCCCATGATGACTAGGAGATCCAATAGTCCATAAAGCTAGGCCTATACCTACTACAGGGTAGAATTCCTTGAGTGTACAATGATTTGGTAATCTATTTGCACAGAGTATCCTATTCAAGATGGATTTCCCTTGAGGAGTAGTGAATATCTTCTCAGCATCAGCCCCATTCTTGATCTCTATCTCTCCCATATCACTATACAATCAAGATTGTTTCAACCACATACATGGTGGTTGGATTGTCTAAATAGTGACATGCTATGGACTTAATGAAGAGAGTGCACACATGAATGCAAAATGAAAAGAAGAGTGTACTCACAAAATGAAAGAGTGTGAGACTCAAAAGTGAGTAGACCATGAAATGGGAAAACTCACATGGATTAGAGTGAGCTTGCCAAGAGCATGGAGTAGGATCCTCAAGCTTCTAACCAAGTACAAATGTGGGGAGATGCCCTCCTTATATAGAGTTGGAGAGGGCTCTCGAAAGAACATCAAATGTGGGATAATTCTCCTTGAAGGAGAATGAATACATATGCATAAGCAAATGGCAAGGTACCCAAATACGAAAGAGATACAATATAAAATGGAAATGGATTACCCCCTGGATACAAAGTGGAGATGCACTCATGTAGATCCAAATGTAAATGATGTAGGAGCAATCATGTCATCAACACCCCCTTTGCAACTCCATTTTGGAGTGGCTGAATGCTGTAGAGGTCCATGAAGTGCTGGAGCAGAACTAGAGGTAGAGCCTTCATGAACATGTATGCCAGGTTCTCTTGAGAGGTACACTACTCTAGAGTACTCTCTAGAGAGACGAGCTTCTCGAGGATGAAATGGTACTCGATCTCGATGTGTTTCATCCGAGCATGGAATATTGGATTCTTGGTGATGGCCAAGGCTGACTGGCTATCTATGCAGATGCATGTCAAAGTAACCTGCAAAACACCAATGTTTGATAATAAATGTCAAAGCCAGATGGCCTCACATGTTGCAAAGCTCGATGCTCAGTACTCAGGCTCGGTGGATGATAGAGCAAATGTAGGCTACTTCTTACTTTCCCAAGAGATAGGTCCTGAGCCAAGCAAGAATATGTACCTAGAATTATACCATCGAGAATCAAGATCACTAGCCCAATCTAAATCTGAATATCTAGTGATTTCAATGCCCCCTTTGTACCAAAGACCATGATGTCGGGTGAGGAAAGATATCGAAGTCTGAGCATCATCCCAATGTGTGTGTGATGAGGTTGATGTGCAAACTTATTGAGTATGCCAATTGCATAGGAAATATCTTATCGAGTGTTGTCTATGTAAAGTAATGAGCCAAAAATCTATTAATAAGTATGCACATCCACAAGTGATGATGAATCCTCTGGTGTGAGCTTGATGTTTGGATCAAGTGGTGTCGATACTGAGCCTCCATGTTATATATGGAGGGAAGATCAGAGCAATACTTCTTTTGTGATATGAATATGCCTTCTTGTGTTTGCCAAACTTCCATACCTAAGAATTAGTGAAGTAGACCAAGATATGTCATAGAGTACTCAAGGTGAAGCTATGTGATGATGAATTGGATGTGTTCTTCATATGAACCTATCAAGATCAAGTCATAGAGGATGATTATTGCAACTAAGGAATCTTTCTGATAGATGTATTAGTAAGCATCAACTGCTTCTTTGAAATCCATTATCTTTGAAGAACTTGTGTATCTTTTCATACTAGGCCTTAGGAGCTTGCTTAAGTCGATAAAGTGTCTTGTGAAGCTTGTACACTTGATCTTCGTTTCCTTTGATCTTGAAACCTTCAAGCTGATAAACATATACTTCTTCTTGAAGATATCCATTTAGGAAAGCACTTTTGATGTCAAGTTGGTAAACAAGCCATTTGAAGTGAGCACTGAGTGCAAGAATGATTCTTATGGTTGTAAACCTTGCAACAGGGGCAAAGATTTCTTCATAATCAATGATGTGATTTTGCTTATATCCCTTAGCTACAAGTCTTGCTTTGTGCTTGTCTAATGTACCATTTGATTTGTATTTGAATTTCTATATCCACTTAACTCCTATGACTTGATGATTTGAAGGCATAGGAACAAGTATCTGAGTGTTGTTCTTCTCAATCACATCTATCTTTGCTTGCATGGATTCTTCCCACTCAAGTTTTCCTTGAGCTTCTTTATAGTTGGAAAGCTTTGGAATCTGATGCATCAGTGCATAATTTACATAGTGACTTTGTTCATGTTGCTCCTTTTTAATGAGCCTTCATGATCTTCTTGGTTTGTAAGAAGTACTTGCCTTTGAGCTGTGATTAGAAAAGATTGTGTCCCCCTCTCAAGTGTAGGTGGGTGGACTCAAACTTGCACTTGGATCTATTGTTGATTATGTTGAAGCTTCATTAAATATTACATCATTTGAGATTGTGATGGAGTGGTTCTTAATATTGTACAATCTTTTGTTGAGATATCAAGCTCAACATGTGATGATCCAAGATGACACGTATCAGTTGTTTGTTTCTCTGACATGTATAGTGGTCACACCGGTATATGTCAGGGATACTTCATTGAGATTTATTAGATTTATCTACCGAGAGTGATGGCACATTTGTTCCTTGCCAGCTCACTCATTCACAGACATTAGGTTTTTCCTTATGTATTGATCTTTATATATTGCACTTGTATTCTTGTTTTTAGGTCATTCTTGTACATTCCTTTTTATGTAATAGAAGAAGAAGAAGAAGATCATTCTTCCTTGCCTCAATCTAAGTGTGTGATTCTCTTTGATTGTGATTGTGTGTGTGTGTGTGAGCTCTCTTCCTTATCTCCTTCCTCGTGACATGGTATCAGAGCCAGTGTGGCTGTAGAGAGCTTGTGGAGAAGGCCGACCGTGAAGAGTATTCGAGAAGGCGTGGAGAAAGCTTGATTCACAAACGACCTCAGATTGCTACAAAAATTTATGTGAAGGTAGAAGACCTCAAAATATTTTCGTGATTTATCCCTTTAGGATCACTCATTTTTGTTAGATTGGAGTTTCAGACCCATCTAGACCTGCATTTTGAGCCCGCAAGGTGGGGCCCATAGAAAAACCAGGTCAATTTGAAAAACTGTAACTTGCATCGTGTTCCCAAAACTCATATATTCTAGATCTAGAATTTCAAGTGATTTCGTGTACTGTTGGTACACGAAAACTGTGTTTTTCTGAGATCAAACTGTCACATCATAGTGCAACAATGTTCAAGTAGAATTGCTGCTTGTAGTGTTTTGTAGTGTTGTGAATTACTGCAGAAATGGCAAACACAGATCAAAAGTCAACTTATGAGCGATAAGCTCGACAAGAACAACTTCCATACTTGGAGATTCAGAATGAAGAATTTCTTGATGGGAAAAGGCTACTGGAAGCACATTGAAGGAGAGAACAAAAATGCTCCGCAATTACTAGAGAGGAATCGGACTGCAAAACAGTTAAGAGCATACGAGGAATGGAATCAAGGAGCACGAAAGGTAATGTATTGGCTATCTGTTAGCATACAAGATAGCATGATTGGGCACATATAGGATGCCAGACTCAGAAAGAGGCTTGAAATAGTTTTGTCATATTGTATGAGACCAATACAAAGACACAGAAATTGCAACTCAAGAATGAGCTGCATACATTGGAAAAGAAGAGCATATCGGTAAGTGTCTACACACTGAAAATCAAAAGCATATGTGAGTCACTTGCATCTATTGGCACCAATGTAGATGATGATGATAAGTTGGAAGTGTGCCTTTCTGGTTTAGGGGCTGCGTATAAGCAGTTGAGAACTTCTATACAGACCTAGGAAAATATTCCAAATTTGGTGATCTGGTATCTATGCTTATTATTGAACAAAAGAAGCTTGGTGAGGATTCAAAATCCCAAGGAAAATCTAGTTCTGAGAAGGTATTCTAATCTGGTAGAGGAAGAGGTAGAGGTAGAGGTTTCAGAAGTGGAAGAGGAAACAGTAACCAAGACCAAAGTCAACAAGAGAATCATGAAAGAGGAAGAGGACAATTTTGAGGTAGGGGGAGCCAAAGAGGCCATATAAATTTCCAAAGAAATGATTCAGGTAATGATAGTAAAGGATGTTGGAATTGTGGTAAACCTAGATACTTTGAACGTGATTGCAGGTTGAAGAATCAAAATAACAAAAGGCAACAAAACAACTATGCATCCACAAGTGCAGATGATTCTAAGAAGTTGTTCATGGTCCAACATCACATGATGAATACGATGTCTACTGGTGTTTCAAAATCGAATGATAATGTCTGGTATGTTGCTTCAAGTGCTTCAAATCACATGACCAGTCATGCAGAATGGTTTAGTACTTTGCAAAAATCGCCAGTTCTTGGATATGTTGAAACAAGTGATGACACATCACACCCTATCAAGCATACAGGAAATATAGCATTGTCTATGGAGGATGGGAAGGTAAAACACCTTGCTGATGTGTTGCATGTTCCAAATATAACAAAGAATCTGGTTTGTGTTGGACAAATGGTTGACCAAGGATTACAAGTCAGCTTCAATGCTGATGGGTTATACGTAGAAGAATAGAAATGGGATGGAAGATTGATTGCCAAAGGAAACAAAGTGGGTAGGATGTTCACCTTAAATGTGAAAATTCCTAAAGTGAATGCAACCATGTTTACAAAAGGTGCAGGAGTTATTGTTGATATAGAGATGTGGCACAAACGAATTGGACATGCAAACTTGCAAAGGCTGAAATTGATGTAGTCAAAGGAGATTATCCATGGACTACCAAATTTCAAGGTTGTAGAGATGCAAAAGGTATGTGCAGCATGTCAATTTGGTAAACAGTCAAGATCATGGTTTCCGCATGATAAACATGTTAGTGAGAATGTGCTAGAAATAGTACATACAGATGTTTGGGGTCCTGCAAAGACCGCATCTATGGGCGGTTGCAGGTTTTATGTTACTTTCATTGATGACCATACATGAAAAGTGTGGGTATATTTCATGAAAGAGAAGCGTGAGGTGTTCACTCACTTCCAGAATTTTAAAGCTATGGTAGAACACAGACAAGGAAGTATATTCAAACATTAATTTCTGATGGAGGAGGTGAATACATATCAAATGAGTTCAGAAACTTTCCTAAAAGTGATGGAATTCGATGTCAATTTTCATGTAGGTACACACCACAAGAGAATGGTGTTGCTGAACACAAAAACAGACATTGCAGAAATAGAAAGAGCCTTGATGGTTGAGAAGAATATGCCTCATTGTTATTGGGCGGAAGCTGTGCATACAGCTGTATACATTATGAACAGAACTCCAACTGCTAATGTACATCAAGTTACACCTGAAGAAAATTTCATAGGTAAAAAGCCAAACTTATCACATATGAAAGTTTTTGGCTATACTGCATATGTACATGTTCCAAGTGAACTGAAAATGAAGCTTGAAATGACAAAGAGAATGTTGAAAAATCAAGTGCAAAATCTCAAGTTTTGAGTGGACTAGATGCATCACCAAGCAATAAGGCCAACTCAAATCCAGGGAGTGGAAGATTGCGTGGAAATTTTGGTCCAGCAAATTCATCAAATACATCCAATAAATGTAAAGAAAAGCTTTCTGCTAGCAGTAAAACATGTGCAGGTTTTGAAGACGTTTGGAGATTCAAGCGGTTTAGAAAAGAGTCTTGATGAGGAACTTGGTCCTCTGCGAAGACTCAAAGGAAGGGTGATGATGACATCACAATTGTGGCAATTTATGCTGATGACTTGATTGTAGGTGGTGATAATGAAGAAAGCATTAAAGAGGTAAAGCAACGTCTTATGCAGAAATTGACATGAAAGATCTTGGTGTGCTTCACTATTTCTTGGGCATTGAGTTTATACATACAGAAACAGGTATATGGATGTCACAAAGGCAATATGCCTTGAATATGCTGCAAAAGTATGGTATGGCTGATTGTAAGACAATTTCTATACCATTAGATCAGAATTTGAAGTCAGATACTACATCAGCTGAGGCATTGGAAAATGCTACTATGTACAGGAAAATTGTGGGAAGTTTGATATATCTCACAATTATGAGGCCTGATCTTAGCTACACTATTGGACTTGAAAGTCAATTTATGCAGGTTCCCAGGAAGCCACATTTGGATGCTCTGATTTCAGATAGAAGATCTACTAGTGGCTTTCTATTCTCACTTTGGAGTGCAGCTATTACATGGAGCAACAAGAAGAAACCCACTATTGGTTTGTCAAGTACGGAGGCTAAGTATAGAGGTGCTACAATGGAAGCATGTGAGGCATCATGGCTAGAAATGCTACTTGCAGATTTAGGTGTGGAAGTGCAAAAACCTATCACTATCTATTGTGATAATCTTAGCAGTATACAGTTAGCACATGACCCTATTTTTCATGCTAGAACAAAGCATATTGAGGTACATTATCACTTCATCAGAGGGAAGGCATTAGCAGGTGATATTGATCTTGTTTATGTGAGAACAGATGAGCACATTGCTAATATTTTCACTAAGCCACTTGGAGCAGAGAAGCTGAAGAAGTTTCGGAAGATGCTTGGATTAAAGGACATGGTGCTGAGCTTGAGGGGGAGTGTTGAGATATCAAGCTCAACATGTGATGATCCAGGATGACACATATCATTTTTTTGTTTTTATGACATGTATAGTGGTCATGCCAGTTGTTGCTCTAGCACAATGGTAAGTACCACGTTAAGAAGCTCCACCTCCTTAATGTCAATCCATGGAAGAGATAGGAGTGATATGAAGATCGTGAGTGTGAGATGGAGTGAGAGTGAAGGTGAGAAGCATAGAGATGCACACACACATACACACACACATGTAAAAGACAAGCAAGACACAATGGAAGGTAGGAAAATAGACTCTATTACTCAAGATCTCAATTACAAGTCAAAATACCTCTAAGCTCTTCTCTACTCATACAAGCTAACCTCAAAAATGAGCTCTTTAGCTCTTTTTATAGATTCTAGACTAGTTTTGACCGATTTCACATCTAGTGATTGGCATAGTTAAAAAATAGGTTCTAGGTGCTATTTGAAAGGGTAAACGACGTCTAAAAATAATTAAAATTGGTAGGCTCATTCTACCTAAGCTCGCCACGCTCGAGGACTCCTCGGCTTGCACAAAATGGAGCTAGTAATTACAAAAGGGATTTTTCTATGTTACATATGGTACAAGAGTGATGAAAATCACTGTTGTGAGTTTGAAAAGTATTTTAAAACATATCTCTTTGAAAAAATAATCCGATTGGCTCCCCAATTCTTCATTGTGGTCCACCTTCACATGCTTCCATGCTGTCTGTGCCTTTGGCTACTGCCAACACCCCTCTCCCTCTCGCTTCTGTCGTCCTCTACAAAACCTTGTTGTGGGGTCTGTCAGATATAATTATGTAGGAGGTCCTGAGCGAGGGTGTGTTTTGAAATGCGAATACCTCTTGCAAGATGTGCTTCGAGTTTTTCCCAATCGATGGGTTGAGGTTCCTCTGGTGGTGGGAGTCTGTAGTGCATGGAGTACACCAGTTGTTCACAGGCAAATAATTGGAGTAGGTGTGTGGGCCTGCTGATGAACACCTCTGAATGGTATTCCCAAAAACAGGTAGTAAACATTTCTTTGAAGGTCATTTTATAGCATGCCGGTAGATATTTGATGCGACAATGCCAGGCATAACACACCCGGAGCGATGGTGTCGTACTCATATCATATGCTAAATCTTGATTGCCAGATTTTGAATACTATCTGCATCATGTCAGATATTTTGATAGTCATATGCGCTGCTACATCGTCCATTCGTCCTAAGCGAGGGAGCCAATGGAAAATAGTTGCCATCATATATCCTACTATTGGTGGTCCACAGGGTGGCATGAAATATGGGTAATTGAGCCAGTCCTAGCACTGCTTGTTGTTCTGTCTTTGATTGCAAAGGCCTTCTAGGAGCGGCGATGTGGCATTGGTCCCCAACATGGGTTATACTTCAACTGGAGTGGTGCCTTGACCCATGTGCTCATCATTTTGGGATATTCTTGTAATAAATCCTGGCACCAAGTTGGTTGAAAGATTGCTCCTCTCTACGCTTCCGGTGGCAAGTCTTCAGGCTCAAAATGAGTTGCATGAGAGGGTTTCTTGCCTGTCTATTTTTTGATGGCCAATTGGTATTCTGCCATTAACATAAAATATGGCTTATATTGTAGCTCATGCCCAAATATATACCTGCGAGGGGCCAAGTGAGCGAAATAAGGGGATTGTAAAATATGCTCTTCGATCATAGCCATTGCATGTAATTGTGCTTCCACCCTTGTGGAGTGAGTGTTTCCAAGTTCTTCTACAGTCTTCATCCACGTGGGAGTAGGAAGTTCAAAGGTAGTCTAGCCTGCAGCCGTGACTCGTCCGCCTGGGATGGGTTGGGGTTCGTATGCTTCTTCAAAAGTGTCCTCCACTTGGATAGTCACTATTTCTTCATCCGTGGGTAGTTCCGATGGGGAATCTGGCCTAGGGGGTGCTTCATATGCTGCTATCTGTGTTTGTAGAGCCAATACCTAGGCCCGTAAAGCATTGAGTTCCTTGATGATTTCAGTAGGTGTGGCCGTAGGAGCTGGTGGTACTTGCTGTACAAGTGCTCGTAACTGTAATATTTTGTGTTCCTATTTGAGCTTCTGGTATTCCTCATTCATACTATCATACTCCTCTAGTTTCGTCCGGTTGGTCTAAAGCAGCTTCGAGGTTTTCTCTATTTTGTTCCTGTAAGCGTTGATTTTTTTCTTTGGATGCTTCGAGGTGGCATCTTAGTAGTCCCATGTTTCTAGTGAGCATCGCATTGCGAATGGTTTGAGCCCTTAACAAATTGTCAATATCAATGATGGCCTCTTTTGTCTTCTGTTCACTTTCTAGTTCTAGTGTATGGTAGGCTTGGCGTAGCTCTTGGTAGCAGTTGTTGAGGGAGGCATTCTCAATAGTTAAAGAATTGAGCTATGATTGTAAGTCATTCGTGGTCTGCTACAGAGTCTGGTAACTGGTGCCTAGAGATGGGAACTCATCTCTCACTTGCGTCATACATGCAAACATCTGACAGAATGCAGTGTCGATGGTGGGTGATAATAGTAATGGTGGAGTGAGTGAGGATGCTGTGGGTGTGGGTGTTGATGCAAGGGGGAAGGGGGAATAGGGATGCAGTGATGACTGTGGAAAAATGTGATGTGCCCAAAGGTGGTGAAATGGATGAGGTGAGTGTTGGTGCGGTGGGTGGTGATATGTCCATGTCACTAGATGTGGTGTTGAGTGCTGTGACTGTGAATAGTGGAGTGACAGTAAGTGCATGAGTGGGTGTAAATGCAGGATTTACAAAGGTGGCTGAATAATTTACAGATGGGATTTCTTGTATTCCTTGGTGGAGAGGGGAAAGAGGAAATACGGTGGGTCGGGGATGTGAGACGGGGGAGAAGGTCAATGGAGGGGGAAATGGAGATAGGGGTCTTAGAAATGTGGGGGAGGAAGGGATGGATGGATGGAGAAATGGACTGGATAGAAGGGTGAAAGTCCTAGGAGGGAGGCTAGGTTGTGTAGGTGCGGAAAGTGTGAGAGGAATGGAGGCAACAAAGGCTTCTGCTACCGCACTATCAAAGGATGTGGATGGTCTGGGAGAGGCAGGGTGTACAGGAGAGGATGGAGGGATGGGAGGTGAAAGAGGAGCAGTTGGTGTGGTGGGTACTTCGACAAAAGTGGTGGTATGTACAGTAGAGGTGTGGGCTGGGGAGTCGATGATGATCGTTTCTTCTGCCAAAGAACCTTCGGGAATTAGGCATGCTTCCTTGTCCTGTTGTGATGACTCGGCATCCATTGGTATACGAATATATTGACCCGGTTTTGATAGTAAGCGAATTCGGTGTGGATCAAACTGTGGTAATGGCTTTCTCTGCAAATATCGTAATGCTTCATTAGTGCCTATTGACTCAACCAGTTCTCTGAAGCCTTGAATATACGCTTCTTCGAAGCCTCCTGTGGCAAGTTCTTGTTCTACAAGTGCTTGGCTTTCTTCCTCTGAGAGTTTTTTGCATGCCCAAACTGCTTGCATGGTGCGGTATAGCTTCTTGATTGACAATGTGTAGGCAACTGCTTGAAATGTCTCATCTTCATAAGTACTAGTGTCACCCTGAGTATTAGTGTGTTGTTCCTATTCATCAGTCTGCACATTCTCTTGAGATTCATGACTGGCCTGACTGGCTTCATCGTCTCCGTCGTCGTCGTCGGTTTCTGTCCTTTCTTCTTAAGAGTTGGAGTCTACTTGCCCTTGCGGTTGATCAGGGGGTGTGGTAGGGTAACTTGGACGTTCATACTTTTGAGAGAAAAGTTATCCTTCTAAAAACTGAAATTCATTTGAAAAAGCGTCCGACATTTCAAAATCGAACGTGGTATTCATTGGTTCTGCTTCCAGATTGGGTATAGGAAAAGTAAACGCTTCTGCACCAACGGAGGTGGGAAATTCTACTGCAGTAGTGGTAGGTTCCTGGACGGTGGTTGCTTGAGAGGTACAGTACTGGTAGTGCCTTCCGTGATAACCGGTCGTGACAGTCATATGCGGATGGGTTGTATATGTGCAGGGGGTTCTGTAGGTGACCGTTCTGGAGATGGTTGAGGTGACGGGGACTCTGGAACTTGTAGACATGGGATAGATCCTCACATGTGCTTGGCTGCTCATCCCTTGCTAGATTTTTTGGCTTTCTTGGCGGTCCCTTTGAATGCCTTCAATTCTTCACTTGTCATTGCACGCTCTATAGGCAAGTCATATGCCAAACACATATAAACAATTCACGTGAGAGTGTAAAATCCATGGATGACTTTTTTCCTTTTCCATCTGTGTTGTGCTAGATACAACTGATCAATAATCCAACTTGCAAGATCTATGGTCTGGGGCCCAATACATGCTAAATACAAACCAAACAAAATACGCTTGTGAGGCATAGTGAAACGATCCTGAGCCGGGAAAGCAAAGTGTTGCATACATATACGTAATGGCTTAGATAGCTCAAGTGTGATGGTCGTAGTTATTACAAGGATGGAGATTAGTAGGGATGGGAGCTATGTTAGACAACGGGTTCTGAGGAGGCTTTTAGATACATTTCGATATCCACTTCCTAAGAGTTTCTGAGCGGGTGGTATGTTTTTGCTGAAGGACAAAAGGTGATATTGGATGTGGTGGTATTGAGGGGTGAAAAGATTTCTGAGGGGTATATGTTACATGGCTGGAGTGTTGAGTTATAATACACTGTTTGGGTACCCATATCTGCATGGGTGTGGGCCGATTCGTAAGGTACTTCTTGGCAATTCAAATCTGTCGACTGTTCGTACTTGTAGAAGAAGGTTGAGGAGATGTTAGATGGTAACTCTGCTTCTGCCTTAACTTCTTCTTGTCATTGTCTGTATTGTTGCAAACTGTCAATGGTTTCTGTCCTTTCGACACCCATACTTGTCTTGTGCGGCTTGCTCGGCTCTGTTCATACTATTGATTTCTTTGCATCATCTGGTAGGGTCGTTGGTTTGGGTTCCTTCGTTGTGGTTGGCTCCTTCGTGGTTGAGATTGAGAGGTCGAATGGACACTCTGCTTTGGAAAAGAAGGGAGGTCCAACACTTGTGAAACTTGCCCATTAGGAAGTACAACCTTTTGTACCATTAATCTAGGCCAGTCCACAGTAAGTGTGGAAGGATGGGCACCGTAGGGTGTTGTGCCCATGTGGCTATTGATGCAGTCCACCTGACCGTTGATGTAACCCACCTGACTGCTGCTAGAGGGTCCGAGAAAGATCTCCTGACAGTCTTTTGTCTAGAAACTATCCATCACCAAGCTCTCATGGGTTGACTTTGGAAGGCGCGTACTTAGCTGAGGGATCTGCCCAAAGATCTTTCGGTCCTCCGTCGCCTATCGTCCATATGGTCTAGGATTACATACCTCAGGCGGAGTGTTGTTAGGGAAGTCAAGTGGTATCACTCGCTGCTGGTCTAAGGTTCCAATCTACAATGAGCCTTGTCTAAGATTTAGGTCCACTGAGTGATCGTATAGCCAATCTTGGCCAAAGATTAGGTGTTCTATCAGGTCATCGTCATGGCACACTAGTAGCTTTGTTGTCATGGTCACATCGTGTATGAGGAGAGGAAGGTCCACCTCACCCATGCAAGGGGTTTCCATGCCTCCTAGCCCTATGAGGTATGCCTCAATTGGCTGCACTTCTACTCCTGAGTCCTTATGGTGGGACCATCTAATCACACTAGTCACAACACCTGAATCAATTAAATCCTTGAGCTCGTGACAAGAATTGGCGTGCTCTAGCCTGACTGTAATGAATGGTCTCCTATCCACTATGCTAGGATGAGTAATTGACTTTGCTTGAAACATGGCCATGGGGTATCTGGGTATTGTTTCCAGATGGTTATAATGTTCTCTCCCTAGTCATTATCTTCTTAGCTTCATGCGTTGAATGCATTCTATAGCTTCTGCCTGAGCTTCAACTCATATTCTATTTTCTTCCTCCTTACGCTTCTTTGCCAACGTGAGTTGTCTAAGCATTTCCTCAGTCATAGGTTCCTGATAAAGCTTGACTCTATAGCCACTAATGTAATTAGGCATTATGTCTCCTTCTAAGGTGGTTAATTGTACTGCTCCACTTGTCGAGAGTCTGTTAATGATCATAGGTCCATAACCTCGCTTTTCTAATTTTCATGCATGTTGTTTCAACGTACACACTAGGACTAAATCTCCTTCTTTTAAGCCTTTATCTTTCACATGTGCATTGAAATAGGCTTTCTATCGCTTCTTTGCTGCATATATGCCTGCTGCTGCTTTTAGCTTGGTTTCTCCTAATTGTTCCAAGTCCATTATTCTAGATGATAATTCATGGCTGGTCCACTGATGTTCTTGTGCAACCTTAGGGGTCGGTATCAAGAAGTCCAAAGGAAGCACAACATTCTGACCAAAAACTATATGAAAGGGAGTTGCATTGAGTACGGTCTTGTAGGCCACTCGATATGCCCAAATAGCGTGATGTAACTGTTTGTCACAATCTGAACGTTTGTTGTTCACGAGTTTTGTCAGTATGTTACAAAGGATCGTGTTAGTGCTTTCTGCTTGACCATTGGCCTGAGGATGATATGGTGCAAATTTCTTGTGAATCTCCATAAAATCCTGTAACAAATATTCAATGACTTGGTTTAGAAAGTGAGTTCCTCAATTGCTCACTAACTCTATAGGCATTCCATATCTTGTAAAGACATTTTCAAATAAGAATTTTGCAGTCATGTGTGCATCATTCTTTTTTGTGGCCTTGGCCTCTACCCATTTGGTAAGATAATCTATTGCAACAATAATATATTCAGCATGTGTACCTTTTGCAAGGGGATTAATGGGTCCTACAAAGTCTATACCCCACTTAGAAAATGCACGTCCTCCCATCATGGGTTTCAATGGCATTTCATCTTGGCGAGTAGGAAATTGAGTTCTTTGGCACACATCACACCTCTGGTATGTGCATCCATGTGAAAAGTGGGCCACCATAATCCTACAAAGAGGATGGCTTTGATGATCCTATCAGGGCCAAAATGACCTCCTGCAACACCTTGGTGTGCAGTCTCTAGTATGCTCAATTAATTGTTCTCATGAACACACTGTCTTAAGTATCCATCTCGTCCTCGTTTGTATAGATTGTTGCCAATAACTGAATAGTCTTGAGCTTCCTTCTCCAGACTGCATTGTCTTGCTAAGGTCATTCCTTGAGGGAATGTGTTCGTCCTCAAGTACATCACTAAAGGTTCACTCCATTTTGGTGTGAGAGACATGTGATATAATGTAGCATGTTCTACAGGTGGTCTTTCACAACAAACATGGCATTCTTTATACATCTTGTAGACATCTGCTTCCATCGAAGGCCAATATACTCCTAGTTTGTGCAGAGTCTGCAACGTACGATGTTTTGAATGATGTTGCTTTAATGCAGCTACATGTGCTAATTGCAACCACTTCGCATGTTCTGATTCATCTACACAACAAGCAAGAATCTTTTGATTATCCTGTTTATATATACTTCCTGCAATGATTTGATATCTCTGAGACTTGGTAATCTCTCCTTCTTTGATCCTTATCCTAGGATTCTTGGGTCCATATGTGAGAATAGGGACAATAGGCTTAGCCCATTCTAGTACTATCTCAAGGTTAAAAAAATATGCATCTGGTAATTCATCCGCTACTCCTTGAGGGGCTTCTCCTGTGGTTAATCTTGAGAGGTGGTTAGCTCTAAGGTGTGTCTTTCCTTTCCTGACTACAACTTCAAAGTCATACTCCATGAGTAATAGAAACCAACGTATCAGTCATCCTGTGTTACATGGCTTATTGACTAAGTACAATAACGCTTGATGATCTGTAAAGAACTTGAACTTATTTGCCAAAAAATAATGCCTGAATTTTTTGACTGCGTAGATAATTCCTAATCCCTCTCGTTTTGTAGTGGTGTAATTTCTTTCTGCTACGTTCAACTGTCTGCTCGCGTACGCTATGGGGAGATCTATATTACCTTCATTCGTGGGTTGTGCCAACACACATCCTATGGCATAGTTGGATGCATCCACATGTACATGGAATGGCTTGCTCCAATCCAGGGTTGCCAATATAGGTGCCAAGCACAAACATCATTTAAGTTCATTGAACGAATTTTCACACTCATGTGTCTATTCAAACTTGGTCAAAAGAGAGTAAAAAGGTTTGTGTATGATTGCATACATGTGTATGAAGCATCTATAATAACCACAATGACCCATAAATGCCTGTACCTCTTTTATGTTATTTGGCCTAGGTAGTTCTGCAATGACTTTCACCTTTTCTTCATCCATAGAGATTCCATTCTTTGACACAATGTGTCCTAGAATTTTGCCTTGTCTGACCATGAAAACACACTTTTTTGGGTTCAAACAAACCTGATATTCTCGACATTTGTCAAATACTTGCCTTAGTTCTGGGATATGAGTCTGCCTTATATTCGAATGAGTACATATGTCATCAACATAAACTTCCAATCTTGCGTAAGAATTCCTTAAACACATGACACATGAGTCTCTGGAAAGTAGCGGGTGCATTTGTGAGCCCAAAAGGCATCACGCGAAATGCAAATATGCCCCATTCTGTGGCAAAAGCCGTCTTGTGTTGATCTTCTGGAGCAATAGATACTTAATTATATCCTAAGAAACCATCAAGAAAGCTGTAACCTTCCTTGCCTGCAACTCTTTCCAATAGATGTTCTGTGATAGGAAGAGAATAATCTCTAATTGTGGTGGCATTAACTTTTTTAAGGTTAATACACACACGCAATTTTCCATTCTTCTTGGGCACAACCACGATGGGGGATACCCACTCAGTATGCTCAATTTCGTAAATGAATCCTACTTCTATCAAACAATCTATTTCTTCTTTAATTTTTGCATCGTAGTTATCATTGTACGTGTATGGTTTTTGTTTTGTAGGTTTTGCATTTGGAGTCATAGGGATTCTATGGGAGCATATATCCGGATCTACTCCTTTCAAGTTTTTGTAACTTCAAGCAAACACATCTCTATATTCTTGCAATAGGGTAACTAACTCTTCTTCTTCTTCATTCGTCAAATCATGCCCTATGTATGTGCATTTTTCTTCTTCTCCTTCTATGGTGACTATGATTTTTTTGGTTCTCGATTATCATATACTTCTCCAATGTCATCTTTTCTTTTAGGCATTCGTACCATGATTTTTCTATCTTCTATTTCATACTTCTTGAAATTCTCCGGTACATCCATGAGTGGTTCTTCTTCTTCTTCAGTTTTAGGTGATTTCTTTCTCTTCTTTTGTTTGCTCTCTGTATCTTTCATGGATAGCTCAAGCTGTTCCACTTGGCTTTCCTTTTCTTCTTCTTCAGGGGTTTTGGCTTCTACAAAATAAAGATAATCTTCTTCTATGGAGCAGAAGGGTTCCATGATGATGGATTCTAGCTCCTCGTCATCACTCTCGTCTTGGTCTTGGGTCACTTCTGTGCATTCTTCTAGGATAAAGTCTTCCTCAACAGGTTGAATCATAAAAATGGAAATATCATATCCATCCTCATCACAATGAGGGTTCCATTGTTGTTCGTTCACCACTACGTCCATCATGGCTAAGATTTCTACCCAATAGTGAGGCTCGAATTCCTCGTCTGGAAATACTATAGGTGCGTAAGCTGGGTCTTGAAGAGTTCGTGGATGTTTTTCTGAACCTAAAGTTCTGGCTACTAACTGTTCTTCCTCTTGTTTCACTACTTTACACATCCATAGATGAGTATCCTCGTGCAACCATGAGGGGTCTGTTTCCAATGAGTGTACAGATTCTGTTCCTTCTTGTGTCTTATGGATGGTGTTCCATTGTATTGGGGGTACATCTCGATGGGAATAGTCTTTAAGATTTACTTTGGTAGTCACTGTTGGAAGTCAATGTCCTCATTGGTCCAACAAATGGCTTCATAAGAAGCTTTCTCCATATTCTTCTAGGCGGGCACAATCTATGGATATAGATTTTATTCTATGTTTCTTCAACAACTGACGACGGGCGCTCATGTGGTCTAGCCCATATGTTCTACAAACGTCCTCCATCCACCAGGGATCAAATCCCGTTCGCAGCAGCGTGGAATCACCTAACTTTGTTTTCTTGATTCATAAAAAGCACACGGAGAGACAGCTACGCTATTCCGATAGATTTAGCAAAATAGCTTTACTGAACGTAGCTTTTTACTAGAGCTTTTCATGGACACTCACAAACTATATAAACAAGGCCTTGGCTCATTGTGTAACTCACTCACTCAAAGATCTAGAGCTTGGAGATCTTCTTGAAGACAGAGTGTTCTCACACTCTTGAAGGAGGTGAAGTTTTGGTGAAGGAGAGGCTACTCTCATTGCAGCAGGAAGTCTTCTACGAGGTGGTGGTAACTATCTTTTGTGAGTTAACCTTGTGGTTGATTTACAATTTCGTTACACTATTTTGTTAGCTTCGTTGCTTCATTCTCTTCACACACACTTAGATTATTTCAACATAATCTAAATTTTGTATCATCATCTTCTTATTCTTCCATTAGTGAGTGCACCACTTTATATGGTTGAGTAGTACTCCCATGTTGTAATTTGGACATCTATTATTTTAGTGAAGTAAACATCCAGCTTACGTTCCCTATCCTTGTCTCAAGATCTTTCTTTCTCTATCTCACTTATCATATTGTCAATTAAGTTGTGTATGCTCAAAAGGTTTTAGTATTGGAACGATCCTAGGGCCCCAAATTCCAACACTTGGTATCAGAGCTTTAGGGTTTTGGTATCAGAGCTACATAATTGACATACACACTTAAGATAAGATGAGTGAGATTAGAATTGAGATTGAAGACAAGTTGGATGGATCTTCTAATTATCCCATGTGAAGTTTCATGATGATGAACTTGTTAGTGACAAAGGATTTATGGAGTATCGTCAATGGATCTTTAACAAGACCAAGATGAGAAGGCAAAGAAGGGTCTACAACAGCTTCAACAGGTACTGGAATTACTATTACAGAACCAATAGAAGAAGAGGTAACCACTTCGACATCCAGAGTCACTGCTAGGTCTTTACCTAGAGTTCCTCCTACTGAAGATCAGGCAAGATGGGATGCTAGAGATGCTTTAGCACTTTCATTCATAGCAATGAGTGTCAAAAAGCATATTCTACCACATATCCGATCTTGCAGAAGTTCTAGTCAAGCTTGGTTGAAGCTTGAGAATCTTTTTCAAAGCAAAAATCCTGCTAGGAAAGCTCACCTGAGGAGACAACTAGCAAATACAAGGATGAAAGCTGGTGAGTCAATTCAAACCCACATTACGAGACTCGTTGACTTAAGAGATCAACTTCTAAATGTAGGAGTTGAGATATCAGATGAAGAAATGGTAAATACACTGATTAATTTACTTCCTATTTCATATCGATCTTTCATAACCACTCTTACCCTTACCACAAGAGATAGAGAGGTTACATTTGAAGAGTTAGAGTTCTTGTTACTTCAAGATGAAGATCAGTTGAAGGGAATGGAAGAGAATGAAGAAGCACTTTCATCTTCATCAAAGGGTAAGAAGAAGAAGGATAAGAAGAAGGAAAAACAATCCAAGAAGGAAAGTAGGTCCGTCTCACCTTCTACTTCAGATTCTGTATCTACGACATCTAAAGAGAATTCTTCTAAGAAGAAGGTAAAAATATGTTCTTTTTGCAAGAAACGTGGACATATTCAGTCAGAATGTTATAGGAGGATTGCAGCAGAAAAGAAAAAGGCATCAGGTAATGTTGCAGAAGATGATAAAAAAGGGAAATCTCAAGGTGATTCTTATGCCTGTATCACCATTGAGGAAGTAGCTTTTGATCAAGCAGCTTTACAAGTTCTTTCAGCAAGTCCTTGGATATTCGACTTAGGTGCTACAAAGCATATGACAAGTTGTAGAGAAGTATTTTCTTCTCTTTCCTATTCTTCTGGTAGAAGAGTTACTATTGTAGATGGCAATGATTTGGATGTTGTGGGAATAGGTACAGTAACCCTAAAGTCAAGAGAAGGTGGTGTTTTTCAAATCTTAGATGTCCTTTATGTACTTGAAATGAAGAAGAATCTGCTATCTATATCTGCATTTTTAAGTGACGGTTTTAAAGTTGTATTTGAGAAAGATCTTTGTAAGGTCTTATCACATAAAGAAGACAAGTGTCTTTTACAAGGTACGCATAAAGGAGGGATCTTTGTTTTGTCAAAAATCAATCAGGCATATGCAGTCAAATCTTCATCACCGGTGAAGATATGAAGCTATGGCATGAAAGATTTGGACATATCAGTTTTGGAGCTCTCAAGAATATCAAAGACAGAGGTATGGTTGAGAGTTTACCCTCATTCAAGCTACCTGATGATTCAGATATATGTGAAGGTTGTCTTGAAGGTAAGATGCGTAAACTACCTTTCAAGAAACATGGTCATATTACAGCTACCAGGAAATTGCAGATTATTCATTCAGATGTGAATGGACCTATGAGAGCAGACTCTATTCAGGGTTTCAGGTATTTTGTCCTATTTGTGGATGATTTTACAAGATACTCATGGATCTGTGGTCTTAAGTCGAAGTTAGAAGTCTTTCCTATGTTCAAGAAGTTTGTAGCTATGGTTGAAAATGAAAGTCAGGAAACTGTCCAGATTCTCAGAAGTGATAGAGGTGGAGAATACTTGTCAAATGAGTTCCAGACATTTGTTGATGAGAAAGGTATTACTCGACACCTTACTATTGCTTATACTCCTCAGCAAAATGGTGTTGCAGAAAGAAAGAATAGAGTACTTGTTGAAATGATGCGGAGCATGATGGCGTCCAAGAGGCTTTCACCAAAATTCTGGTTTGATGTAGTACACACATCTAATCACATTTTGAAGAGGTCATCTACAAAAGCTTTAAAGGTAATCACACCATATGAAGCTTATTATGGTAGAAAACCTAATGTGAGTTACTTCAAAGTGTTTGGATCACTTTCTTATGTACATGTTGAGAAAAAGGATCGAGGCAAACTAGATGTAAAGGCAAAGAAAGCTGTTTTTATTGGATATCCTGTTGAAAGTAAAGGATACAGGTTTTATGTTCCAGAGACAGGTGAAGTTATTCTTTCACGTAATGCTTATATTGATGAAGATAAGGTTTATGATAGAGAAGCAGAAATTCCGGAGTTCATTAGTGAAAATGACTATGGAATTTTTAGAAAGATTCTGGATGTACATGTTCAGCCATATCAGGAAGGAGTTAAAACTCAAATTCCTAGTATTCAAGAAAACGTTGAAGAAAAAGGAATTTCACAACCTTCTACAGAGTCAGTTCCACAAGAGACTTTGATTCCAAAAATGGAAGAAGTTAAAGTTCCAGAAAGTCCTAGTACCTCAGTAGGACAAGTTCCAGAACCTGTGGAAGCTGAAAGTTCAGAAAGAGTTTCACCACTATTCAAGGATACACCTACGTGGTTATATCAGACTTGGAAAGATAGCGGTATAAAAACTTTTACTGGAAGAACAAGGAGTCAGACTAGACAACAACAACAAGATCATGTAAGAACAAGAAGTCAAACTAGACAGCAAAAAGATCATGTAAGTTTTGCTGAAGACTTTGAGATTCATGATATTTTGGCACTTACGACTGTTGAAGATGAACCTGCGTGTGTTAAAGATGCACTTAACATTCCTATTTGGAGAAAAGCTATGCAAGAAGAGATTGATTCTATTCATAAGAATCAAACTTGGCAGCTATGTGAGTTACCAGAAGGAAAGAAGGCTATAGGTGTAAAATGGATCTTCAAAATCAAAAGGAAAGCAGATGGTACTATTGATAGATACAAGGCCAGGTTGGTTGTCAAAGGATATACACAACAAAAAGGTATTGATTATGATGAGACATTTGCTCCTACGTATAGGATGACTGTTATTAGGTCAATACTTGCTCTAGCAGCACATTTTGGTTGGCATATATATCAACTTGACATCAAGACTGCTTTTCTAAATGGTGATTTACACGAGGATGTGTATATTCAGCAGCCAGAAGGTTTTGAAGAAACAGGTAAAGAACACTTAGTGTGTAAGCTTATAAAAGCTTTGTATGGTTTTAAACAGGCACCTAGAGCATGGTATGAAAAGATACATACATATCTTTTATCCATTGGTTTCCATAACTCAGATGCAGCTCCAACTCTTTACGTCAAAGCTAAAACAGGTATGATGATTATAGCAATCATTTATGTGGATGATATTATAGTCACAGGTCCCAGAGATGAAGATTTGCAGATGTTCAAAGAAGAATTGAAGCAAACATTTGATGTAAATGATTTAGGCATTTTACATTATTATCTTGGGATTCAGTTTCTGTTTCGAGATGAGTGTACCTACATGACACAGCAGAACTACATTGAGAAACTTTTGGAAAGGTTTCAGATGGGTGATTCTAAACCTATGCAAACACCTATGGATCAGAACATATCTTTACAAATGGTACCAGATGCAGAGCCATTTGATGCTACTCTATATAGTCAAGCAGTTGGTTGCTTGATATATCTTTGTAATACACATCCTGATATACAGTTTGCAGTTTCTCAAGTATCAAGGTTCATGCAGAATCCGACAATGTTACATTGGAAAGCAGTAAAGCGGATCTTTCGTTATTTGAAGGGAACTTCAAATTATGCTATGGTATTTTCGAAATCTACACATTTGTTACTAAAAGGATTTTCAGATTCTCATTGGGCAGGTGATAGAGACACAAGAAGAAGTACTAGTGGATTTTGTTTTTATCTTGGAGATTGTCTTATCTCATGATTTTCAAAAAGACAACCCACTATTGCCACTTCATCATGTGAAGTTGAATATCGTGCAGCATTTACAGCTACTCTAGAGTCAGTTTGGTTGCAAAAGATTTTAAGTTATCTTGATGTCAGAGTACATCAACCCATTCAGATATTTTCAGATAGCCAGAGTGCTATAGCTATAGCTAAAAATCCAGTGCATCATGCAAGGACAAAGCATATAGAGGTACACTACCACTATATTCGAGAGCAGATAGCTAAGAAGCACATTGAGCTAGTTTATGTTCCTTCTAGTGAGAATGTTGCAGATATTTTTACCAAAGCATTGACTAGAGATAGTCATGAGAAGATTTGCAGGTTATTGAAGCTTGTACCAATATGACATTGAAGGAGGGATTGTTGGAAGTCAATGTCCTCATTGGTCCAACAAATAGCTTCATAAGATGCTTTCTCCATTTCTTCTAGGCGGGCGTAGTCTCTACATATAGATTTTACTCTATGTTTCTTCAACAACTGACGACAGGCGCTCATGTGGTCTAGCCCATACGTTCTACAAACATCCTCCATCCACCAAGGATTGAATCCCGTTCGCAGCAGCGTGGAATCACGTAACTTTGTTTTCTTGATTCATAAAAGCACACGGAGAGACGACTACACTATTCCGATAGATTTAGCAAAATAGCTTTAGCGAACGTAGCTTTTTACTAGAGCTTTTCATGGATACTCACAAACTATATAAACAAGGCCTTGGCTCATTGTGTAACTCACTCACTCAAAGATCTAGAGCTTGGAGATCTTCTTGAAGACAGAGTGTTCTCACACTCTTGAAGGAGGTGAAGTTTTGGTGAAGGAGAGGCTACTCTCATTGCAGTAGGAAGTCTTCTACGAGGTGGTGGTAACTATCTTTTGTGACTTAACCTTGTGGTTGATTTACAATTTCATTACACTATTTTGTTAGCTTCGTTGCTTCATTCTCTTCACACACACTTGGATTATTTCGACATAATATAAATTTTGTATCATCATCTTCTTATTCTTCCATTAGTGAGTGCACCACTTTATATGGTAGAGTAGTACTCCCATGTTGTAATTTGGACATCTATTATTTTAGTGAAGTAAGCATCCAGCTTACGTTCCCTATCCTTGTCTCAAGATCTTTATTTCTCTATCTCACTTATCATCTTGTCAATTAAGTTGTGTATGCTCAAAAGGTTTTAGTATTGGAACGATCCTGGGGCCCCAAATTCCAACAGTCACTCCTAAATGTTGCAAGTACAAAGAATTAGTTCCCCTATCTTGTATGATTTGCAACTGACGCATGAATGGTCGTCCTAAAATCATTTCGTAAGCATGATTTTTCCCAAAATCACAAATGGCGAAAGTATGCTCAAGCTCCACACCACAAGTGGTGAGAGATATGCCTTCTAGTAAACCTAATGGTTTTTCTATATGTCCGTCAGCCATTTGTAGCTTCATCCTGGTAGATCTTAATGCCGGCTTACCCCAATGTTTCCATAAAGCGGTGGTAGGGATGGCTACTCCGGCTCCTAAATCTAAGATGGATTTGGTGGTGTAGCCCTGATGGGTTATTGAAAGATAAGTGTTACCTTCCTCTCCTTTGCTTACATCTCCGATTCTTTCTACGGGTATCTCAGGTACCTTCTTGTGTGATCCTATCTGAAAGGGGACAGTAGCAAGCTCAGGAAATTGATTTGCTACATGTTTCCACAATTCTGGTTTAACCTTCAACAATTCCTCTAGAGTAAGATGACATTGTATTTTGGTGTTCTTTATCAGTTCCGTGTTCCTAGGGATTACTGATTCTTCATTCCTCACTAGTATAGTGGGTGCTCTCATGCTAATAGACTTGGCTTCCCAAGGTCCTGTGAACTGAGGTAATTCTTGCAAAGAATTGGATTCAAAATCTGTGTGTTCACTCAATTGTTCTTCCTCTACATCATCATAGATAGAGGGGATGTCTTGGGGAAATTGCTCTTGCAAGTCGTCTATTTCTTGAATAGGAGGATGGGTTCCTTGTTCTTTTCTCCACTTCTCTTCTTGGATTTCTCTTAAGAATTCATGTGAATACTTACGTATGGAAGACAAGTTGACTTCAACCTCTGTAATTGGTATTTGAGACAGGGATGGTGCATTCCTTTCCTATGTCTCTAAAACGATAGGGTTCTTATGTTAGTATATGATCAATGTCTACCCCTCATGATTGTATGCACATTTTGTAAGGCCCCCTTTATGAGGAGAAGCCAAGCATGCATTACCCAATTGATGGGAATCCCAACTTGAATGTTGGATGAAGGTCATATTGGACCATGTAAGATATTATAAGGAAAGGGAGTTATTAGGGTCCCCAATTGTGGGGTCCGGGGCAGCGGTGAGCAGCCCCAGCTGGGGGGTCCAAGGGGGCCAGCGGGCCCCCTGGCTGGGGGGTCCCAAGGGGCCAGCGGGCCCCCTGGTGGGGGTCCGGGGGCAGCGCCCCCGGCGCGACGGTAAAGGGAATATTCCATGGAATATTCCCTGTCGGAGTCAGAAATCATTTATATTTGTTAGGTCGGTTTCAACCAGTCTAAGCCGTGTATGGCAATTACGCGGGCGGTGGCCGCCCATGCTCTACCGCCCATGTATAGCCGTCCATGGCAGGCCACCCATGATCCTATATATACATGACTTCTGCACTACCTAAGACACCGAGTTGAGCCAGCATACCTCTACCTTGTATCTCCCTATCTAGAGTTGTCTAGATCACCATTTAAGCTCTACCTTGAGAGCGCACGGGTGGACAACGCCATCATCTTTGTACTTGCTGCTAGTAGAAAATTGTTGAGATTCTCCTATATCTGTTATCTTCTCTGTTATTGCTCCTGTGTTATATTGCGTAACTATTGTCTTACATGGTATCAGAGCTGTAAGGTTCGAATAGCTTGAGAAGTATCATTATTTTAGCCTACTAGCAGACTAGAATATCAGTAGATTATTCGAGTGATTACATGATGGCTTCATCATCGAACAGTAGTCTTGGTGCTTCAGCTAATGTTAATGCTGCACCTATTCGAATTCGTCCACCTGCATTCACTGAAGGGAAGCTGGATGGAACCAACTATACACTCTGGAAGTTCAAAATTTCTCCAATTTTGGACTCCTATGAATTACTTGACACTGTCATGGGACCGATGGGATTGGATCCAGAGCCTATACCAGTTGAAGATCCAGCAAATTCAAGATTGATGATTCAGCCAGATCCAGATCTTCTACGAGCTTGGAAGAGGCGGAATGCTGATGCATTATGTGCGATTGTCACTAGTGTAAGTGACTCTGTGCTTACTTTAGTTCAATATACCACTAAAGCACATGAGGCTTGGGGCATATTGGCTCGACAATATGAGACCAAGAACCACACTAGGATACAGAATTTAGAAAATCAGTTGGCAAATGAAAAACATTCTGATTCTGAAAAGGCTGAAGATTTTATCAAACGGATAAAGCATCTTCAAGATCAATTGGCTGCAGTTGGTGTTGTTATAACACCAGAAGAGCTGGCTCGAAGATCTGTACGTGTTCTTCCAGCAAAGTATGATGGATTATACTCCAAGGATATTGTGATTCAGATTGGGCTGGAGATTGTGATTCTAGAAAATCAGTTTCTGGATATTGTTTCTCACTTGGTTCAGGAATATTTTCTTGGGTAAATAGGAAGCAACCAACTCTCGCACTCTCCTCCACTGAAGCAGAGTACAAAGCAGCTTGTTTTGCTTCTTGTGAGGCAGTCTGGTTAAGGAGAATTCTTGCAGATCTTGGCTTTCCATCAAATATGCCAACTGTACTCAAGTGTGATAATCAAAGTTGTATGGCTATTGCAAAGAACCCAGTATTTCATGCTCGCACCAAGCACATAGAAGTACAGTACCATTACATTCGTGAGCTAATTGAAGATGAAATTGTGGAGCTAGAATATTGCCCAACAGAGGCAAATTGTGCTGACATATTCACTAAAGCACTTGGAAGAGAGCAGCTCAACAAGCATCTTCAACAGATGGGCATAGGACCGAGACCTACTTGATTTATCATCGGTAAACATTGAGGGGGGGTGTTAGTATATGATCAATGTCTACCCCTCATGATTGTATGCACATTTTGTAAGGCCCCCTTTATGAGGAGAAGCCAAGCATGCATTACCCAATTGATGGGAATCCCAACTTGAATGTTGGATGAAGGTCATATTGGACCATGTAAGATATTATAAGGAAAGGGAGTTATTAGGGTCCCCAATTGTGGGGTCCGGGGCAGCGGTGAGCAGCCCCGGTTGGGGGGTCCAAGGGGGCCAGCGGGCCCCCTGGCTGGGGGGTCCCAAGGGGCCAGCGGGCCCCCTGGTGGGGGTCCGGGGGCAGCGCCCCCGGCGCGACGGTAAAGGGAATATTCCATGGAATATTCCCTGTCGGAGTCAAAAATCATTTATATTTGCTAGGTCGGTTCAACCAGTCTAAGCCGTGTATGGCAATTACGCGGGCGGTGGCCGCCCATGCTCTACCGCCCATGTATAGCCGTCCATGGCAGGCCACCCATGATCCTATATATACATGACTTCTGCACTACCTAAGACACCGAGTTGAGCCAGCATACCTCTACCTTGTATCTCCCTATCTAGAGTTGTCTAGATCACCATTTAAGCTCTACCTTGAGAGCGCACGGGTGGACAACGCCATCATCTTTGTACTTGCTGCTAGTAGAAAATTGTTGAGATTCTCCTATATCTGTTATCTTCTCTGTTATTGCTCCTGTGTTATATTGCGTAACTATTGTCTTACATCTTATGCTGATTCTTTTTCTCCTTGCTATCGATCAAGCATTCTAGCCTCTCCAATAATCCTTGAAAGTGTAATTCAAGTTTTTCCATGTTATTCCAATTAAGATATCGTGAGGCTTTGAACATTGTTTGTGCTAATTCTACCATCTTCATGCAAAGTTTGGTTCTCTCAATTTCTAAATCTACTCTCCGATAGTTCTTACTCACTTCAGTTATCTGGGGTCCTTCTTTCAATCTAGCCTGATATGCACGAAACATCATGTCTAGGTTTTCTGGTATGGGTTTCTCTAGAACTGATCCTGATTTCTGAGCTAGGTTCTCCTGATTAGATTCTTGAGAAGTCAATTCTAGGAAAAACTAGACTCTCCAACTTCACTAGTTTCAACTATTTTTTCAGGGTTAAGCTGTTGATTCTGTAAGAGCACCTGGGCTCTTGTTATAGCTTGGATAGGCACGTATGTAGGATTGGATCCATATGTATTGTGCACAATACCTCTCACGTTGATGGGTGTCACTTTTGAAGCATTAGCAGGGTTCTTGGGACACTCTTTTATGACATGCTCTTTCCACACTCGGCACAAAAGCCTTGTATGTTATAGTATTGAGAGTGTCCTGCTATCGGAGGATGTGGACAATCCTTTATGAAATGATCTCCTTAGCACCTAAAGCATGGTCCTCTAGGGCCCTGTGGTCTTTGCTATCTTAACTAGGGCCACAGAATAGTGTTGGTATACATCACATTAGCATAATCGGGCTCCCAACTGGGCTCTATGTTTCCACATGTTCTGGTGACTCCGTATAATATGCGGGTGGACTATCTACATGAGTAGAGTCAAAACTGTTAGAATTAGGATCACTATCAGTAATTAAGGGTGAAGAGGGAATTAAAGCTCTATTGAGGTTTTCTTCTGTAGCAACATATTTAACTGAGATGACATTAGCTGGTGGGGGTGGCTGCTGAGCTAAAAGAGGTTGAGGTCTTTGTTGAGCCTGATAAGGATAGTTTTGAGGAGGCCTATAGTAATGAGCTGAGCATTGTAGTGACCTTGATACCTACTTGGCTGTGGGTATGCTTGCAGGTAATTCTGTTGCACTGCTTGTTTGTTGTATGGTCATTCCTGAGCCATGTGATTTGTGTATCATCTCTCAATTTTACAATACTGGCCACTAGGGTTGGCTTGCGGTTGTGTTGCATTGGGACACACATTTGCCATATGATCACCACCACAGGTGTAACAACGCTTGTTTATTGTCAACCTAGTCATGTGTTTACTAGAAACTCCTAGTTTTTGGGCCACTTTTTTTGCTAGGTTTTCTATCGAGCTAGACAGTTTTGAGGATGCTAGAGATGAACAATCTGAGTCCTTGTAAACTTTTGAGAGTTCCAACTCATCTCCTAAGTTGTGCTCAATGTCTATACAAATTCTCACACATTGCTCTAGCGTTCTGGGTTCCTTGAAGTATACATAGGATCGTAGCTTCGAGCTCAAGAGGCCATCTAAAAACAATGACACTTGCTTGGCCTGTGAGGGTAACTCTGGCATCGAACATCTCTCCACATATTGTCTAAATCTACATCCTGCAAGTCTAACTCTTTCCTGAGGGGTCGGAAATACAAGCATGCACACACACCTCACTCTTTCACACTCTAAGACTACATACACATATGCACAAATCGTTAAGAGAAAAGAGAGTTCTTCCATTAAAAAGATATACACATGAGAGCACGTCAAACCAAAGGCTCCCTTCTTCACAAAAATGAGCCTCTATATATAGGCTTGGCTCTATTTCCCAGGTGCTCCTTTTGGCTAGTCAAAAAGGGAGCACATACATAACTAACATATCTTTTGAGATCTTGCAAAATATTCCCTCTAACAAACATATCTCAAAGTCATACGTGCGTGGGGATTTTTCTAGAATTCTACCAACTAGATATGGGTATTTAGAAGCTTCAAAAATCCATACTTTAAGAGAAATATTAAAAAATGTCTAAGATGGAGTTCTCATGTGAACTCTAAATATATACAAAGAGGGTTATTCTTATGGTCTAGGGAGGGTGAAGAGGGTTATTCTTATGGTCTAGGGAGGGTTCCCATGCACAAATGAAGATGTGTGTATACCCTACAACCCAACACATGCCAAAGAAATGAAAAAGGGATATGTGTCAACCTCAATCATCACATGTTGAGCTTGATATCTCAACAGTCCCCCTCAAGCTCAATGTCATGTCCTCTAATCCAAGCATCTTTTGGAACTTCTTTAGCTTCTCTACTCCAAGTGCTTTAGTGAAAATATTGGCAACCTGCTCATCAATCCTCACAAAAACAAGATCAATATCACCTGCTTGTACCTTCTCTCTGATGAAGTGATAATGTACTTTGATATGCTTTGTTCTAGCATGAGAAATAGGATTTCATGCTAACTGAATGCTCCTAAGATTATCATGATAGATGATAATTGACTTTTTCACTTCCACACTTAAATCTACAAGTAGCATCTCTAACCATGATGATTCACATGCTACCATTGCAACACCTCTATAGTCAGCCCTTGTACTTGACAAAACAATAGTGCATTCCTTCTTGCTACTCCACGTAATAGCTACACTCCTAAATGAGAATAGAACACTACTAGTAGATCTTCTATATGGAATACTACCAGGCCAATCTACATTGGTGTATCCATGAACTTGCGAATCTACACTAACTTCTTAAAATAATGCATAATCCAAAGTAGCACTCACATAACGTAGAGTGCACCTCAGAGCATCTAAATGTGGCTTCCTAGGAGCTTGCATAAATTGACTTTCATGTCCAATCGTGTAGCTTAGATCAGGCCTTGTAATTATGAGATATATCAAACTTCCCACAATTTTCCTATACATAGTAGCATTTTCCAATGTAGTATCCAACTTGAAATTATGATCTAATGGCATAGAGATTGTCTTACAATCAGCCATACCATACTTTTGCAGCATACTCAAGGCATATTGCCTTTGTGACATCCACATACCTATTTTTGTATATATAAACTCAATGCCCAAAAAATACCATAGCACACCAAGATCTTTCATGTCGAATTCCTGCCTAAGGAGTTTACCTCTTTAATGCTTTCTTCATTATCACCTCCTACAATCAAGTCATCAACATAATTAGCCATAATCATGATGCTATTGTCACCCTTCCTTGCATATAATGAATGATTTTGCATGCGTAGCAAACTGGCAAAATTAAGATGACCAAAGCATGCATGCCAAAGATTTGCATTTGACATAGTCTAAGAATAATGTACTCCACATGTTGAATCATTCACAGATTTTTCATAGTCTATGAGCTTATATAGCCCACGACATAAAATGTCAGAAGCAATAATGACATCCCCATTTGATAGATCATGAAGTGTACATATATCATCAACAAATTTCACAACCAAGCCAATCTTGGCTAAAGCTTAAATTGATAATAGATTCTTCTTGATCCTTGGCACAAATAAAGCATTCGACAATGTAAAAGAACTACCATCAGCAATAGCTAGAATGATCTTACCAACTCCCATGATAGGATAAGAGGAGTTTTTGGTGCATTTGACAGTACTCATTGTAGGGGTAGGCTCGAGTGAAGTGAAGAAACTATGCTGCAAGGTAATATGTTTGGTTGCCCCACTATCAAAGTACCAAACATCTGAGTCTACTACTGCAAATAGTGGTAAATGCCCATTCCTGATTCTGCACAAGATTAATGGAATTTGTTTTGGGTGTAGAGGCCTCTGCAACAACCATTCCAACCTCTTTCTTCCTTAGCTTTTAGCAACCAGTTTTGGACAACTCTTTATGACATGATCATTTCCTTTACAATATTTGCAAAACAATTTCTACTTTCATGTTTTCTTCTCATCTCTATCATCCTTCTTTGATCGTGCAAAATTAGTAGATTTTTGCTTACTAGTAGAAGAGTTGCATTTACCTTTGCCCTTCTGACTGCCCAAGAAAGCTTGATCTCCAATATGCATAATGGACCTGTTCTACCTAGAATGATATTCCTACAATACAATAGAGACTTACTCTTCAGATGTTAAGGCATTTGGATTGAATTTCATCATCAAACAAAGAGTAGAAGCAAAACTCTGATATGAATCAAGAAGATCATTCAAAACAGTCTGCACAAGTGAACTATCTGGCAAGAATTCATCATCAGAAATCAATTGTTCAACTATTTTCATAGGTAAGCAACATGAGCCTCATTCCTTGCCTAGTATAAAGTGATAAGTGTATCCCAAGCATCCTTAGCTATTCTCCAAGAGCGAATGTGAGGAATAATGGCATGTTTGATAGAGAAGGCTATCAATGCATGTGATGTGCATGAGCATCTCTACCATCCCAACAAATTTTCTTTATAGTAAATGCAGTAGGAACTGCAACATGAACAAGAATCTGAAGAATATCATCATCTTGAATGTCGTTTGCATCACCTTCAATAGTTGTGTTTACAGGTGTAATAGGATGTTTTTCAACACCCTGCATAATATTCCATAATCCTTTTGCAACCAATACATGAAGCATCATCTAAGCCCATAATGGGTAATTGGTACCGTCCAACTTATCCTCACTAGCCAACATATGCAATACATCACTACTTTTAGCCATGGCCACTCACTAAAATACCATGATGTAGAAAAATGATTGTA
Source organism: Ceratopteris richardii (assembly GCA_020310875.1). Taxonomy (NCBI): domain Eukaryota; kingdom Viridiplantae; phylum Streptophyta; class Polypodiopsida; order Polypodiales; family Pteridaceae; genus Ceratopteris; species Ceratopteris richardii. Next base: position 165,108,239 of record CM035415.1, read on the forward strand.
TCTCAAAAAGTTGAACAAAACTACCCTGTCAAGTTCTACTAGACCTGTGGTAGACTTCGAGATGCTTATATTGAAAAAATGGAACCTGTATATGTCTTTGGCACAAAAAGATGAAACTACCTGCATAAGCATTATGATCGTGTGTTCGTAGGCCGAAACGAGCTTAGATCACGATTTCGGCACACAAAGCAACTCCTAATCACCTTGATGCTCATCAAAGTTTGTGCAATTTCGAAACTGTGATTGGAGAGGTGTTGAAAACACCCTAGATGAAGCAATGGTCTGCTCTGATACCAATTGTTGGAGTTTGAGGTCTGTGAAAGCACACAAACAACACAAGGAAGAAGAAGAAGCTTGTAGCACAACACACAATACTGAATGTATTACCATTAGAATGTACAAAGATAAGTAACCCATTAGGATTATAAGTGTATATACAAGATGGGGAAAAGAAACCTCTTAAAGAGGGAAAAAAGTGCCGTGGCAGTCCTAATGTGTTCACACACATCACTATAAATAATGAGCATAGACACTAGATCAGCAAAATCCACAATATTTTCCCTAGTCTGAATAGAAGTTTTGAATTGCTTAAATGTAGTTCCTAAACCATGAAGTTACACTTCCACCTTATCATCATCATCTATATTCATGCCAATAGATGCAAGTGACTCACATATGATTTTGATTCTCAAGGTGTAGTCACTTATTGACATTCCCCTTTTCTCTAGTATATGTAGCTCATTCTTGAGTTGCAATTTTCGTACCTTTGTATTGGTCTCACATAATGTGATCAAACTATTCCAAGCCTCTTTTAGAGACTTGGCATCTTGTATGTGCCCAAACCTATAATGTACATGAGCCCCAAACCTAGACCTCAATTGGGACAATGTAGGCCTCAAGGACCTAGAGGACCATGAATAGATGTCAAGGAGATCATTCTCTTCGTGAATGTCCACTTCCTCTACCAAGGCAGCCTCAATCTATAGTGATCCAAGGTTCTTTTCTAGATTGTATAAAGGAACATCTCCTTAGAGATTGTCCTAAGAACCCAACCAATTGTCAAAATATCACTCAATCAATGTAATTGTCTTGGTAGTGGAACAAAATGGAAGTGTGGATCATGTTGCCCCTATAAAAGTAGTCACTAGGATCTACAACAGATTCTAGAAATGGAATAGGAAAAGAAATATGAGGTTAGTGAATCAGAAGGCACGAGCAAGAAGAGAACTAGGAATTGGAAAGAGAGTTGTAAGAGGATGAAAAGACAATGGTCTGGAAAATTGAGAAAGCTAGAAGAGAGCCTTAGGGAAACAAAAACAAAAATAGTAGAACTCTCATCTCAAAACCCCTCATAGACACAACCACCATTCAATCCACCACTTCACACCCCACCATCCCACCTCAACCCTAAGCAGGATCGATCATAGCGGATCCTATTCCATAAGGCTTGGCCATGATGTTCAAAGCCTACCATGCTCAACTTCAAGAAGGTCCAAATGTAGCAAAGCTAGATAAATGTTATCCCAGAGTAGATCTAGAGATGGAAAGGACAAAGCTATGTGCAAAAATGGAAGAATTAGCCTAGGCTATGTTCGATGCAAGCCAACTTTTCAATCAAACAAACACAATGAAACCAGAGTTAAATTTTGAAGTGTCACAAGAATGGAGATAAGGAAGAGTGCTCACTCACACACTCTCACACTCAAGAGGAGAACACACAGATTGAGGCATGGAAGAATGATCTTCTTTTTTTATTACATAGAAGGAATATACAAGAATGACTTAATACAACAATACAATTAGTGCAATACATAACGAAGAATACATAAGGAAAATCCTAATGTCTATGAATGAGTGAGATGGAAAGAAAAAAATGTGCCATCACTCTTCATAGGTAAATCTGTTGGTGCAATTATCAAGCCTAAGTGCTTGGCTAATCATTCAGGACTACATATCATTTTATCTCTTCATAATAAGGAGCTTTATGTGAGCCTATGCTAGTCATTTTGGGCATAGCTACTTTGGATAATTATAAAAGCCAAGAGAATAACGAATCCCGTGAAGTTAGGGAGATGAACCCACAACTCATGTGGTAGGAGGAATCAATTCAAATCATGCCTAAAGTGTAGGATCACTTTTAGGTGAGGGAAAATTCAAATTCAAACTCAAATACGAGTATAAACAGACATGTATTTAGTCGTGGGCTATGTGAGACATTATGAGAGGTATTGACCTACTTTAGTGGGTATACATTGAGCTCATCTCATGTATGCATAGTCCACTACAATTCCCTTGTATCATAGGCTCATTAGCATATACACTTTGATAGATTACTTCAAGTTCATCTCTATCTACGGTTCTTTGTTGCATCTTCACCATTATAGTGATTTTGTGGAATCAACCTCTCTACATATACTTATTCATTTGCTATACTTTGACTTGGATTAGTTATATTGAAGCGTCTAATACTCGGATATCAATTTTCATCAAGTTTGGTTAAGAGGATCTTGAGATATGAAGCATAAAAGGTGATTGTGTTTGCACACCTTTTAGATCCTGAAAAGTTCAGATGACCCCCCTGACTTGTTAGATTCCTAGTGTATAATATAGTAAAATTGAAGAAATAACTTTCTTTAGTTAGATATAAACTCCAATTAGATGGGTGCAAATGCTCTCTAGTCAATTCATACCAGGTTGTGAGCTCTTAGCAAATTATTGAGTACTTCCATTCCCAAAATAGAAGGTTTCTTGACATTTCTAGTACATGCAAGTTATTTGTCTTGATGCAAACTTTTGGGAATGATGCTCCAAGACACTTAGTGGTTCCAAATTCATTATTGTGAATCTAAAGGAGTCTATTAAGCATCCTTGGAGTTAAATTGACAGGTGTAGAGTAGGTCTTGTGCAACACCTGCTCATCTTTGGAACCTACCTATCCATCTCCTCAAGGTGGTATCATAGCAATAACAAATCATCAGATGAACATGTTTTCTATATAGACTCATGTTGCTCAAATCATGTAGCAAGGAATGTAGATCTACTCTTATAAGATCCAAAGAATAGACATGAATTCCAAAAAAGAGATGTCACAAGGCATCCAATGGAGCAGATAGGCAATGTGAAGACTTCATGTGGTAATATGGACCTATTGAGCAAGGTATTGTATGTTCCAGCCATCACCAAAAACCTCATAAGTGTAGGATAGATTGTTGAAAAAGGATCGCAGGTCAAATTCACAAAGAATGGAGCATTTGTTGAGGATCCACATAAGGGATTCAAGAGAATAGCAAGAGGAGAAAATTTAGGTACATTATTTACATTTGAGCTCCAAGATACTAGAAACATTGCATTGTTCAATTATGGTATCCAAACTCTATCAGAATTAGAAATTTGGCACAAGAGGCTAGCTCATATAGGTGAAAGGGCTTTGAAGAAAATCAATAGGGATCAGAGTGTGCTTGTTCTACCAAATATCTCCAAACAACACATGATTTACAAATGTAGTGCTTGTCAGTTTGGCAATTCTTATAAACAACCATTCAAAAATAAGGGATACATTCATGGAGACCTATTGGAGCTAGTCCATACAAATGTATGGGGATCAAACAAGGAGCCCTGAATCTCTGGATCTAGGTATTATATGTCATTCATTGATGATTGTAGCAGATGGACAATAATATACTTCACGAAGCATAAAGATGGTGTTCTATTGTTTCAAAAAATATCTAGAAATTGTGGAAAACCAAACACGTAAGACTTTGAAGAGACTAAGGTTAGATGGAGGAGGAGAGTATTTCTCTCGTGAATTTGATTCTTATCTCCAAGTGAGTGGAATCAAAAGAGAAATTACAACCAAGTATACCCCAGAGCAAAATGAAGAAGCAGAGAGAAGAAATAGAACCATGGTGGAGGCTACAAGGTCAATGCTAAATGAGCAGATGGTTCCCAACTACTTGTGGGCAAAGGTTGTCTCCACATCCATCTTTTTTATCAATAGATTCCCATCAAAAGCATTAGATGGGATGACACCTTATGAAGCATAGAATGTAAGAAGACCTAGCCTTGATCATTGCAAGATCTTTGGGTGCATAGCATATTGTTGTTATAAGGATCGCCCATATTTTTTCTCATGCTATGGCATCCTTTTTCCTTCATAAAAAACCCCCTTTTTTGTAATTAGGAGATGTCCATGTGAACACTCTCCTAAAACCCCTTTTTGATATTTCCTCTAGTCTATGGTATTGAAGCCTTTCTTTGAAAACTCCTTTTTGAACAAACACAAAAATCCCACGTAGAAATCTCACGCGCTCTCTCTCTCTCTCTAGGTGGTTAGTCCCATATCACATAAAGATTCTCTTTTTGATTTAGCACATGTGGTCTTTTGACCACATGTTTTTATTCACATATGCCTCTCTTCTCTATATAAAGAAGAGCCTCATTTGTAAAAGGGGAGGTCCCTTGGCCATGGCCTTGGCCTCCATTTTGGTAATGGAAGAAGGTGTCATTTGCTACTCTCTTGCCTCCTTGTGTACAATGGTGTTGGTCTTGGTGTATGGATTTGCATGTGTGTGTGCATGGTTGGGAGGATGTTCCCCTTTGCTCCTTGTGACGTTGGCCATTGTTGCCATTGCTCCATGAGCGTGGGTGAGCCTCTCCTCTCATTCTTTGCCCCAACTTGGAGAAACCTCTCACTTCCATGTGAGGAAGTTAGGGTTTGTTGTTCCCCTCTTCTCAACAATTTGGCGCCGTTGCCGGGGACGTCGGCCTTTAGCCGTTGGTTTTTCCAAGTTTGCGTGTCCATACTTCGTGAGACGCACCTTGACACTTGGAGAAGGATGAATACGTGTGGCCTTCGATTGGCTGAGGGAACCTCTTTTCTTTAATTTTTGAGTAGTTTTAGTTCATTTTTTTTTGTTTGATGCACAAAAACATCCCCTAAACCCCCTTCTCTCTTTCACTCTCTCTCATATACACATTCCCACACATTCATTGTGGCATCACTCTCACCACTACCACCTCCTTTTTAGTGATGGCCTTGGGTAGAGGGATGAGGGGTACCTCCTCTTTGGCCCCATCCTTCTGTTCAATTTTCAAAAAAAAAAAAAGGGGTTGAACAATGTTCTTGTGAAAAAGCACATCATTTTGGAATTTCTTTCTTCAATACTCTTAATTGACCTCCCATTCAACCGTTCAAGGAACGCGAGGCGGGGCCAGAACCATCACCACGCCCATCTAGGGGCAAGAAACTGTCCTTCCCACTCACTAATGAGCATTAAATAGGGAGGTACCAACCAGGTTGTCCCCCTCATCGTAGAGGGTCGAGTTAAACCTACTGAAGGGGTGCACTCAGTCGCGTACATGTTTTGGTGGGAGTGGGAAAGACCTATCCCCATTTTCGAAAATTCCTTTATGTCTTGAGGTCGAGCCACTTTTGACTTCTTTGGTTCGGGATCTCCTCCTTCCCGATGCCTGTAGGTTGTTGGCTATGGTAGGCTGAAGCTTGGCTCTACCCAACCTTCTTGTTGGCCTGCAAAACCCATTGGCTCACTCTCGAGCGGTACCTTTCCTTGTCTTGTCTTGAGCCTGGGCTTCTTGTGGGGTGGAGTTTCCTCTCTCTCCCTCCTCATTTCTCTCCAGATCTGGGATTGGGTTCTCTGTGAGCTTCCCCGCATCATCAGAGACGCCAAGGTGGGAAGGACTCCATCACTTCCTTTGCGTGGCACTTCACTTGGAGGGGTCGAAATATTGGGCTCCCTCTTCGAGCAATACGGGTGGGAGACTCCCTCCCTTCGCGGATTACCCTTGCTGTGGCTCTGTGATTAATGGACTGAAACCAACAGACCTTTCTCCTTTGTGGGTAGTTGCCTCATGCTAAAGCTATTGACCCTTCCGACTGCATGTGCAGTCTCCTCTCATCATGTGAGTGCTCTTATGTGGGGTTTATGCATTGATAGCTTCCTCGAGCTTCTTCAATCCCTGGTTGCACAATATATCTCTTACGCTCGGTTGAAGTACTCAAGGGGCGCCATCTGGTTCTCTTCTTTGATAGGCCTTAAGGTCTAAATATCGTTGATTTTTTCTCATCTGTTTGTGCCTCCTGACAACATCGGGGTTTCCTCTCCCTTCCCTCTTTCCCTTCTTTTTGTAATTCGGGAGTGAATTTCCTCTATAAACTTCCCCGTGCGAATGTATGTACTTGTGAAGTCTCTGCATGATCTAAGTAAAGAGCTTCCAAGAGTATGTTGTTCAGCTACTTTTAGGCGTAACACTTCTCTCCGGAAGCTATCCCATTATGGACAAAGGCGGTGCAATCCCCAGGTCGATGAAGAAATCCAGCTGCACTCAAGTTCTGACCACCAGTCTGGCAGTTCTTTTCTACCTTTGTCAGATGTGTTGTTGTTTTTTCTTTTGAGCCTGGGCTTCCCCCAACTCTTCTATGCTTTGGAAGAAGATGTGTGAGTGTTTGATTCTGTTGCAGATCTGCTCCATGTGTACACAGGTTGGTGCTCGGCTAATTGCAACCTCTGGTGCACTCCCTATTAGTCGGGACAAGACTTGTGGGTCTCCCTGTGAGATCACCCAATGTTAGCATGGACCTCATGTTCAGACAATCCACTTGTGGTGCCTCAGACGAAATATTATGCCTGTGTAGGTTATTGATTCATAGAAGTAGTTGGAGCAAGGTGTCTACTAGGCTGATAGGCATCGGTCGTTATCACGGATGAGGAGTTGGCCCAGTACTCCCATATTTCCTTATAGTGATGAATACCCTTGATACTGTCGTTTCATATATTGTTGGTTAGGCGTTAAATTTTGTATGTATAAAACCTGAAGCATTTTGATGGCAGATCTATTTGAGCATCTAAACAACTACTATGAACACCATATCATTAAGAATGAGAATTTTGTATGCACATATATCTTCAGTACTATTTGGGTTAATTGCTCTTGTCGGTTATCCTGCCAATAAAGGTGGATACCATTCAGGGTTCTCCAAATTTCCCTTTCTGATGTTGGTGTTTGATAATATCTATGGAATCGACTGTCTGTTCAAAATTCTCTTATGTTTTGCTGAATTAGGTGCTATGTTCCTTGCAATGCATTCATAATTCTTGGAACAAATTTTGAGGTTTTTGTCCCTGCCTGATTCATGATCTAGTGACGTGGGCATGGAGGTTTCTGTGACTTCATGGCTATTTTTTGTATGAAGGGGAATATGGGGGCAGCTTGCCTCTTCTCTTCCTTTTTAGAAACACAACTATGCTAGATTGAAGCAACACATGATCTCTTGTGCTGCATTGTGATGTTAATTTTTCAAATCATAAGGATGTATTCTTGCAGGTTACTCCTACATTGTGCTGGGGTACTTCATCTTAAGAGACTACAAAGATCTCGTTATGGTAATCAATTCTATGACATTTTAATTTGATTGTAATGTTCTTTTGGGTGAATGTGCGACGGAATTATGTCTCACCTTCTCTTGGTGTTACTCATGATGCACCTGAACTCATCCTTCATAGATAAGCAAGTCTAAGATGATTGCTAAAACTTTTACAAACACTTTGTTGGTAAGAAGATGCATGCTATACCTGCGAGAGTCGGTCATTTCCGTGTCCCATCAGGTTCTCGATTTCTAAGTGTACTCCATAGTGTTCCTTGGGATGATAGGGTAGTACAGCCTTGGTGGAAAACCTGATGCAATGACCGCATAGGAGGATGATGTCCAAGTAACATTCACGAAATTGAAACCTGAGTATCCTGGATCAGTATAGAAGTAAGAATAGTAGCTAAGGCTTGCAGGGTTGCTGTTTGGATGTGTAAAAGTTTATTGTGGTTATGTAAGTTGAAGGAGAGGCTTGGGTAATCACTGCCCCATAATGTTCAGATTCATGTGAGACTTGTAATGGCTTGGAGAGTTCATACATATTCTTGAAGAATTAGAAGCATCCTTACACTTGTGGTGCAACATATGATATGCAGCTTGGGACTATGAGCAATTTCATTTCCTTGTTTTTTTTAAAGGAACACCTGGTTTGTAGGGAACTAAGATCTTAAGTTTAACATCGGTATTGGCTCATGTTTCTTGCCTGCATTTGTTCTCCAGACTATTTTTCAGGACCAAACAGCTTGTGGGCAGATATCATGCTCCAAAGCTGGGGGGCTAGGTTTTGTGTGGCTCCTATATACAAGGAATGGTGTCTTTTCGATTGACCTCAAGGGAAACATGTCCAAATATCACCTAACCAAAAGATGCTTGCCACACCTTGAAGGAAGCAGTTGTTCTCTTTTGGGAGGTTTGCCAATGCAATATATTAGTTGTTAATTGGAAGTTTCTATCCACCTTCTGATAAGGATTATCAGGGTTCATCACATTCCCACCCCACTTGTGGCCCTCACAGTGTTCTATGTGCAATATGCCAACTTACATTTGAGATAATGTGTTGTTTTTACCAATTAATGTCTGCACCACACATTCTAAATCAATGGAAAACTCAAGGACATTTGTAGAAAGCACTAATTGAGACTTTCCCACCTCATGATTCAGTGCGTTCTGTAACATCTATATGAGTTTTAAGGACATAGATGAGGAAACGTGCATCTGAATGAAAGTCGAACTACAAATCTTAACAAGTTTCTGATGGATGGTTGACTCTTTGTCGTTGGGATTTTTTCTGCTGATCCCGTTGAAGGAAGCTACTACAAATAGAAGTTAATAACTGTCTTGTGTGTTCAAATGCTCTGCTATGTATGTTTCGTAGAAAGGTAGATGATGGCATCATATGGGAATTTTTTATTTTTTATTTTTGTCATCACAACCAGTATGGACACATACTCTGTTTGAAATCCTTGGTACAATTGCTTTTTGTTGAGGTAGTGTTCTTTGAAATGCAATCATATCGTATGTTTGCAAGATGTTTTCAGAGCGGAAAGTGGTCCACTTTCCTCACGTCTGAGGAGTTGGGGTTGCAGGTAAGCGACTTCACAACCAACAAGATTCTGGATAGATGGTAGTGTGGTATACTCTTTGGAGCACCTGAAGACCCGACTGCTTGGAAGATTTTATGACCATAAACTCTACTTCCATAACTTGAGGGTTCCACATCCTATGTGTGACAATCATAAGGGTTTGAGCGATTGTTTTTTGCTAGGGGAGTAACTCCCTAGTTCCACATTGCTCAAAGGAATATTTAGCAATACAGGCAAACACACTTAGATGTTTTGCTACTGTGCTTTGCAGGAATAGTGCTGGATAAGCTGATTTAATTTCCTGAATGCTTGTAAAATGATAGGACTCAATGTTGCACTATTGTCTGTTCATTCTATGAGCACATAAAACTCAGTTAAATTGCAAGATTGACTAGGAGCATAATTTAAATGAGGGTAGGAATGTACGTTAATCATAATATCATATTCATCTCATGCTATGAAACGTGATATCTCACACTCACTTGGAGATAACTGATGTTGGATTGCAGAAATAAGAAGATTTTCAAGAGTTCTTCTCATTAGAAGAGCAAGTTTTAAGTGAAAGATGTCTCTAAAGTGGAAATTAATAATGAAATTTTGTGGTTGGTTCTTTTCAATATCAGTCTACTTGTTATGTATGTTAAATTTCAGGTATTGGAGCTTTGAAGAGAAGACACAATGGAGGAATGCTGGGCTGACTGCTCCCCAAGGGGATTGTGTTGCTCAGCAATATGGAGTTGCAGACTTGAAGATTGACGACTGTGCTGATTCAAAGATTTACAGCTTTGCACAATTCAGATTTGAATAGTTGCAGAGTAGCTGAGCGGAAGACTCAAAACTTGGACCTGTCAGCAATATATGCGTCTCATTTCTCTGCTAGATAATGTGACACTATGATTTGCAGAAAGTGCTCTTGATGACTGTAAAAGCGAGTGTGCTTTAAGTATTGGTGACTTGGCAAAATTTTAAGTTATATGGACTGCCACTTGTGTTCTTCACCTTTGGTGCTTTGATTTACAGAATGCAGGAATAGCTAGCTCTCCATGTGGATGTTTTGGAGCAGGCATTCCCAGCCTTACAAAAGCCTGCGTAGTGGTGTTAATGCTGGGCTGACTGCCCCCTGTTGACAGGATGCGGGAAGAAGCAAGTATGGACACATATGCAGATCTAGCACTGAGGCTACCCTTCATTTTTTCCAAAAACCCCAACATCATTCTAAAGTGATTCTCATCACTACAAACCCTTGTAAATATCTTTTCACCTTTTTTGTAGCTCCATTTTGTACAAGCCGAGGAGTCCTCGAGCTTGGGGAGCCTTAGATGTAGTTGCCTGCCAATTTTCATAATTTTTAGATCTTGTTTGGGCCCTCAAATAAGCCCCGGAACCTAATTTTTAACTAGGCCGGACACTAGGTCTGAACAGGGCCAAAGCTAGTCAAGAACTATAAATAGAGTTAGAGAGCTCATTTTGGGGTAGCTTCTTGTAGTTTGAGCTTGTATGAGAACTTTCTTGCAATAGAAGTGATTCCATTGTCTTACTCTCTTTGTTCTTACTGTGTGTGCGCGTGTGTGTGTATGTGTGTGCATGCTTGTGTGCTTCTCACTCACGCACTTGTGCTTCCACTTGCTCGTGGTCTTCATACCATCCTCATGTCTTCCCGGATTGACATTAAAGGAGGTGCTACTCATCACTGAGCTACACCAAATTTTGGCGCCGTTGCCGGGGATCGAGCTTTGAGGACGAGCGTGTGATGGTAAGACGTAGAGAGGACGCGTTGGAATGGTAAGTAGTAGGTAAATTTCTGATTTTTCTCCATCTCCATCTTCATCTTCACCTCCTTCTCCATCTCCACCTCCACCTCCTTCCCCACTACATATCCCCTCTCCCCTTTCTTTCCCTCATTTGTTGTGTGCGAGTTTGTGTGTGTTTGCATTTGTGTGTTTTTTGCATGTTTCTTGCAGGTACCAGCTCCATCATCATCTCCAGCATACTCAGCAGGTACAGAAACTGCCTACACAGTCCCCGAGGCGTTGAGCTCGAGCTGTCGCGACACTCCGAAAAGCTCGACCTCTCACGATTCTGAGTGCACCACGGCATTGCGCAGGCCTAGAGCTCCTAGAAACCATAGATAGAACAGGAAAATTCGCCATATCTCGAGCTATCGCGACACCCCGCGAGGTATCGCGACACCCCGTGAGCTATCGCGACACTTGGAGGTATCGCGACACTCCGAGCTATCGCGACACCCCAAGGTATCGCGACACTCCGAGCTATCGCGACACCCCAAGGTATCGCGACACTCCGAGCTATCGCGACACCCCAAGGTATCGCGACACTCCGAGCTATCGCGACACCCCAAGGTATCGCGACACTCCGAGCTATCGCGACACCCCAAGGTATCGCGACCCTCCGAGCTATCGCGACACCTCAAGGTATCGCGACACTCCGAGCTATCGCGACACCCCAAGGTATCGCGACACTCCGAGCTATCGCGACACCCCGAGGTATCGCGACACTCCGAGCTATCGCGACACCCCAAGGTATCGCGACACTCCGAGCTATCGCGACACCCCAAGGTATCGCGACACTCCGAGCTATCGCGACACCCCAAGGTATCGCGACACTCCGAGCTATCGCGACACCCCGACCCGACCTATCGCGATACACGGCCATTAACGCATGAAAATTGAGAGATAATTTTTTGAGTGGTTGAAGGGTAGTGAGCTTGGTGTTTGACATATTGGTAAAACTTAGAACCGTGGTAGGGGGCAAAAGGCATAGAAACCCGAGATAGGTGGGACTAAGTGATTCTCAGAGACAGGGGGTACAGTGAGCTACCCAAGGGGGTTAAAAATTATTGAAGCAGGTCTTTTAAATACTTGTGGCAATAAAGCTATACTAACTGGTGAGTTTTGCAGGAACTTTGTGGGCACTCAAGGCAATCAAAGCAAGCTAGCAAGGGTGAGTACCGGACCTGGGAGAAGGCTTCCTGGGTTTGCATAGCTGTCGGGTCAACCAGCGGATTGAGGTTGGAAGATCTCATAACCCCCCTTTGTCAATTCCTAGCCTAGGCTAAGTACGACTTAGGTGTGGTAATTAACTAGGGCAACGTTAGGCACGAAGTAAGTCCAAGAGAATTAATCAACCAAGTGCAAGAAAATAAATAGGTCTTAAGTGCGAAAACACTAAGGGACAAAAAGGTAAACGGGAATCGGTCACTCATCAAGTGCGGAAATTCATTTAAGTACTCCTGACGACGCAATTTCAGACAAGACCATAAACATACTATTCAACTAAAAAGAACAAAGTAATTGGGGCAAAATCAACCTGCAACGAGAGTGTGCTTGGGTTCCAGGGGGTGAATAAATCAGGCATATGAACCTTAGATCAGGCAGACACTTAGGCCGAGACAGACAAAGCCTCAGATCTTCTGAAGCTAGTGTCAATCACACTGCCAGGTCTTGGGCCCAGCAGTTGAGTGATTACCCATACACTGCCAGATCAGAAACAAGTGATTCTGAGATGTCCTATCACATGGAGAGATCAGTAGGTAGTTCAGGGTTGGCATATCTAGAAAAGCCAGAGGGGCCTTATAAGACTCAGTTGGAATATATCAGGACGAATCGTCTAGGTACTCGCATCTACGAAGACGGACTGAGAAGATCAGTGGTCCAGATTAAGAACCCCAACCAACCCCATGGAATAGACCACCCGGTAGTCAAGTTTGAGAATGGAGCATACCTAGATAAAGAGGGGACTATATATGTAGTCACCACTCTTCCCGATAGAACTGATGAGTTTGGAAATGTGATTGCGGAGGCCGACATAGGAGATATAGAGCAAGGGAACTTAGAGAGAGAGCCAAGAACTCCCCGCGGTAAGTCTGTCTTGACCAGAATCATGACTCCTGAGTGGATTCCACAAGATAATAAAAGCATAGATCTGCTTTTAAATCGGGAGACCGATGAGGCTTTTTGGAGATATAGAACTTCTCAACCTCAGGAGGGGAACACCCTCACAATCTACGAGTTTAAAGACCCTGATAGCCCAGGCCAAGTAACCTACCTAGACACTGCATCAGAGAGAATCTTCGTGGTCACTGAGCAGGGCAGACATGCCTACACTTGGAAGGGTGAATTTGTTTTTCCCCAACCAAGGTCTAATGTATCCTTTGGTCATCAAGGAACTGGGACCTCCCTCGCTCATGGCGCTCAAAGAGATAGAGGTAGAGACAAACCTGAGGTAAGTTTTGCCAACTCCCTGGGAAGAGAAAGAACGGGAACAGAAAGGAATAGAACCCCATGGAATCACCGGGACATTGATGATTTTCCTTTGCCAAGGCCGAGAGAACACACTAGGACCCTACGACCAACCCAACTTGTGAAGTCCATGAAGAATTATTTCGATGGCACGGGAGACCCTTATGACCATGTGGCCGAATTTCGACAAGTGTTGAAAGCTGAACAAGTGGAGGACCTATTCACACAATATAATGCTTTCGGTCTAACCCTTAGGAACACTGCCCTCACTTGGTTCCAACCACTGAATGAGAGGCATTTCAGAAACATAGACCAACTCTTAGAGGCATTTATTGTCGAGTTTTCTAAAAGTGGAATCAGGCATAACACCTCCTCACTAATTCATAGCTTCAAACAAACACCTCAAGAGACGGTCAGACTAGCTGGAAGAAGATTTAGACAGTACCTGGAGAGATGCCCTATGCCAGAGTTACCCACACCAGCCAAACAAGTGGCCTTGTTCCTAGATGGATTGTTGAGCACTAAGCTCAGGTCATATGTGTACCTGAAGGACCCTAGAACGATAGAGGAGTGCGTGCGCATGTGCATAGACATTGAGGACAATCTAGGTGAAGAGTTAGAACTATCAAAAATCTATAAGGATTCTGATAGCTCTAGTAAACAGACATCAGGTCAATCCACATCCATCGAGGAACTTGCAGAGAAGGTAGCCCAAAAACTAGGTGTCTCTAGTAAGCAAATTCCGAGATTTGCCCCAGTTAAGCGGTGTTACAATTGTGGCGGCGAACATATGGCAAGTGTATGCCCCATTATGGCCCAACCTCAGGCGAACCTTAGTGGCCAGTACTGCACCATAGAGCGCAGGTACACCAATCACTCGGCACAGGACTGTCCATATAACAAACAAACTGTTAGGCAAAATTATCCTCAGCCATATCCACAACAGGGGAGATACCAGAATCAGTACCCATCGCCACAATACAACAGACCGCAACAAACTTATCAGCCACCTTATCAAGGGCAGCAGAGACCTCAACCAGTCCTAGTGCAACAACCCCCTACTCCAACCAATGTGATCCCAGTGAAGTATGCCTCTACTGAAGAAAATCCGAATAGAGCCATAGTCCCAGTCACCCCATTGCTATCAGACAGTGACCCCAGTGACCATAGTTTTGACTCCGCACATATTGATAGCTCACAGGCTTACTACATGCAGTCACCCGAGCATAACGAGTCATACTACTATGAGGACCCAAGTGAAAATAGCGGGGAACCGGAGTATTCTAATGTCATGTACACAAACCCCAACTCCAGACCTCAACCTAGGCAGGTACGACCCCCATTTCCTAGAGGGCCATGTTTCAGATGTCAGGGAGATCACCTTGTACGTGACTGTCCACTACCTGTCCCTACACTACCTCAGCCAGTGACCATTCAGGGCTTTTGCCAAGACTGCGGGAAAGAGCATCTCCTACGAGATTGCCCAAAAAACCCCAATAACATGCCTAGGATCACTCCTATCAACGTTGTGGGATTAGTAGTAGACTCCATAGGAAGCGTGACTTCCACTGCACCTGTGCAGGTGATCACAAGAGCCCAGGCACTTCAACAACACTAAGGTGTTGGTCCCGAACAGAGCCCTGAAGTGAGTGAGACAGAGAGCATAACCAAAAAGAGGACTAGAGCCTGGAAGGAGAGTCGTGAAAGGATGAAGAGGCAATGGGCAAAAAAGATAAACGAACTTGAAGAAAGCTTGAGAGAAACCAAGGCAAAACTCACAGAGATCACATCTCAACCGCACTCCCCCACACTTCCACCATTACCTCCCCCATCACCCTCCATTCCTCCACCCTCTAATACACCCCACGTAACCCACCCACCACCCCGAGTAGGATCAGTATTAGCTGACCCCACTCCTGAAGGCTTGGACATGATGTTCAAGGCCTACCAGGCTCGACTTCAAGAAGGGCCAACAGCTGCAAACCTAGACAGGAGTTACCCTAGAGCCGACTTAGAGATTGAACGAATGAAGATGTGCATGAAAATGGTAGAACAAGCTCAAGCTATACTTGAGACTAGCCAAAAGTTCAATCAGACAAACTCAGTCAAGCCAGAGTTGCATTTCCAAGGCTTACTAGAAAGATTAGAGCAGTTGGTAAACAAATCACAAGTTTCTTTACCTCCACAGGCTCAACCAGTCGTTGAAAGAGGACGCTCACCACAAATGGTAGCTTATGTTCCTAATTCTACGGATGCTGGAATACCTCCTTCAATACAACAACACTCTCCAGAGTTCTTGCGGGAAATACAAGAAGAGAAATGGGCCAAGGAAAAGGGTGATTCCCCTCCTATTCCTGAGATTGATGACCTTCATGATCAATTTCCCCAAGACATTCCCTCTATCTATGGGGATCAAGCAGAGCAACAAGAGGATGAGAGATTAGATTTTGAATCTAATTCTTTACAAGAGTTGCCTCATTTCACAGGCCCATGGGAATCTGAATCTCTCCAGATCAGAGCGCCCACGATATTGGTAAGAAATGAAGACTCAGTGATTCCCAGGAATACTGATGTGGTGAAGAACACTAAGGTTCAATGTCACCTCACTGTAGAGGAACTCCTCAAGGCAAAACCGGAGCTCTGGAATCATGTGAAAGATCAGGTTCCAGAACTTGAATCCAATATACCAAAAGTAGGCTCTAAGCAGAAAGTTCCCGAGATACCTCTTGACAAGATAGGAGACATGAGCGAAGGTGAAGAAGGTAACACTTATCTTCCGATCACCTATCAAGGTTACACAACCAAAGCAATTGTGGATTCGGGTGCCGGTGTTGCTATCGCGACCATCTCCCTGTGGAAGCGATGGGGCAAACCCACCTTAAGACCAACGAGAATGAAACTTCAAATGGCAGATGGTCATTTTGAAAGACCTCTCGGATTGCTTGAAGGGATAACTCTAACCACTTGTGGTGTAGAGTTTGAACATACCTTTGCCATATGTGACTTTGAGAAGAATAATGTTTACGAGATGATCCTAGGAAGACCCTTCCTACGACAATTACAAATAGTACAAGATTGGGGAACCAACTCCTTGTACTTACAGCACTTAGGGGTCACCACCAAGGTCAATCTGAAGGATCACACCTTTAGAGATGTACCACCCCTACAGTGGAATCCTATCCACAAAGCGAAAGAAGACTCTATCTCCGTGCATTCTGGAAGTTCACCTGAACCATCCTGGTTGCATGAAGATACTCACTTGTGGATGTGCAAGGTCGCGGAGGAAGAGGAAAAGCGCCAAAAAGCGAGAGAAGAAGGAGCTCCCCCAGGAGATAGACCAATAAAAGACCCAGCCTATACTCCGATGATATTTCCTGATGAGGAATTTGAGCCTCATGGTTGGGCAGAAATCTTAGCTACCATGGACATTGCAGTCAATGAGGAACAATGGACACCCCATTGCGATGAGGAGGGTTACGATATTTCAGTGTTCATGTGTCAGCCCTTGCTGGAAGAGTGTGATCCTAGTGAGTCCATGGAAGAAGAAGAGAGTGACGATGATCTAGAATCCATTGTGATGGATACTTACTTTGACTCAGAGGAACACTACTTAGAAGACATAGGAGTGATAACCCAAAAAGAAGAAGAACCCCTTGCGAGTATTAAAACGATAAATTCAAAGAAAGGAAGTGAAGGAAGTCAAAAGAAAAAGAAAAGGAAAGCAGTAAGACAAGAAGAGGAAGAATCATTATTTGAAGTACCAGAGAATTTCAAGAAATATGAAGTGGAAGACCGGAAAATTTTGGTACGAATGCCTAAGAGAGAGGCCATTATAGGAGAAGCATATGACAATAAAGAAAAGACCAAAAAAATTGTAGTGACCATTGAAGGGAACGAAGAGCGATGTACGTACATAGGAGACGACCTAAGTGCAGAAGAAGAAGCAGAACTTGTAGCTCTATTAAGGGAATATAGGGATGTGTTTGCATGGCATTATAGAGACTTGAAAGGAGTAGATCCAGAGATCTGCTCTCATACGATTCCGATGACCGCTGAAGCTAAGCCCACCAAACAAAAACCCTACACATATAATGACAATTATGCGGCCAAAATAAAGGAGGAAATTGACAGGCTGATTGAAGCCGGGTTCATCTATGAGATTGAGCACACTGAATGGGTGTCCCCTATTGTAGTGGTGCCCAAGAAGAATGGGAAATTGCGCGTGTGCATTAACCTTAAAAAAGTTAATGCTGCTACGATCCGAGATAGTTATCCTCTTCCAATCACCGAACATCTTTTGGAGCGTGTTGCAGGCAAGGAAGTTTACAGCTTCCTTGATGGATTTTCAGGTTACAACCAAGTAGCCATTGCCCCCGAAGATCAGCACAAAACGGCCTTTGCCACAGAATGGGGAATCTTTGCATTTCGTGTGATGCCATTTGGGCTCACCAATGCACCTGCAACATTCCAAAGACTCATGTGTCATGTCTTCAAAGAGTTCTTGCGAAAGAGCTTAGAAGTATATGTGGATGATTTATGCGCTCATTCCCAAGAAAGGAGTTACCACATCCCTGAGCTTAGGCAAATCTTCAACAAGTGTAGAGATTATCGAGTGTGCCTGAATCCCGAGAAGTGTGTGTTTATGGTACGCCAAGGTAAGATCTTAGGTCACATTGTTTCGAAGAATGGAATATCAACAGACGAAGACAAGGTGAGAGCAATAGCAGAGTTGGCCAGACCAAGAAATGTGAAAGAGGTACAAGCCTTTATGGGCCATTGTGGATATTATCGTAGATTTATCCACATGTATGCCATCATAGCTAAACCTCTTTATGGGCTGTTAACGAATTTTGAATGGAATGAGGAATGCGAGACTTCCTTCAATGAGCTGAAGAGACGTTTGTGCACAGCACCAATATTGACTACTCCGGATTGGAGCAAACCCTTTCATGTCCATGTAGATGCCTCCAATCATGCAATAGGATGTGTGCTAGCACAACCCACGGGTGAAGGAAACCTAGATTTGCCGATAGCTTATGCTAGTAGGCAATTAAATGCAGCTGAACGAAATTACACCACAACGGAGAGAGAAGGTTTAGGCATGATATATGCTGTGAAGAAGTTTAGACACTACCTATTGGCCAACAAGTTCAAGTTTTTCACTGATCATCAAGCGTTACTATATTTGGTCAATAAACCTTGCAATACAGGCCGCTTAGTAAGATGGTTCCTCTTACTAATGGAATACGACTTTGAAGTGGTTGTCAGGAAAGGTAGAACCCATCTTAGGGCTGACCATCTTTCTCGCATCACTTCAGGAGAGCCACCGCAAGGAGTGTCTGATGAGTTGCCCGATGCGTATCTGTTCAATTTAGAAGTTGTTCCTAAATGGGCAAATAAGTTGGTACCAGTCCTAACCTTCGGGCCTGCAAATAAGAATGTGAAAACCAGCAAAGAAGAAGTTGTGAAATCATTAAAGTATCAAATCTTGGCTGGAAGTATGTACAAGCAAGATACAGAAGGGGTGTTAGCTTGTTGTGTCGAGGAGGATGAACATGCTAGTTGGCTGCAGCAAGCCCATGAGGGACCTCTAGGGAGTCACTACTCTAAACAACGAACCTTGCAGAATCTAAAACGCTTAGGAGTGTATTGGCCTAGCATGGACAAAGAAGTACAAGAGTGGATCCAGAGTTGTCCAGAGTGCCAGGAGAGACCCCCAGTGGAGCATGCCACTCTTTATCACATGTCATTAATCCCAGATTGGAGTGCTCCACTGGTCGAGTTCATAAGATCGGGAACATTACCCAATCAGGCTAGTCTTGCAAGAAGACGAAGCATGGAGCAAGAGGCTCAAGACTATGCCTTAGTAGGGGATAACCTATACAGAAGAGGCAAGGATGGTTACCTAAGACTGTGCGTACATGAATCAGACTACCTGAAAGTCTTAGAAACGGCACACAGCGGTGTTGCAGGTGGACACTTTGGGCCTGACAGAGTAATTAAGACCATTCTATTCTCAGGACTGTGGTGGCCCACTCTTCATACGGATGCACATACTTATGTGAAGAGTTGCGACACATGCCAACGTGCCCAATATCCGACAAGAAAAGATGAAATGCCCTTGAGGCCAATGATGGGAGGACGTGCATTTTCAAAGTGGGGTATAGACTTTGTAGGTCCCATCAACCCCCCAGCTAGGAACTCCCATGCAGAGTATATTATTGTAGCCACAGATTACCTTACAAAGTGGGTGGAAGTAAAAGCCACGACAAAGAATGATGCTCAAACGACGGCTAAATTCTTATTCGAAAATGTGTTCACTAGATATGGGTTACCAATAGAGTTGGTTAGTGATAGAGGTACGCACTTCTTGAATGAGGTCATTGAAAATCTCCTTCAAGAATTCATGGTGGTACATAAGAAGTCTGCACCCTATCACCCGCAAGCTAACGGACAAGCCGAGAGCACGAATAAGATCCTGTGTAACGTATTGACGAAACTGGTTAATAATAAATGCTCTGATTGGGACAAACAACTTCACCATGCTGTGTGGGCATACCGAGTTGCTTACAAAACGGTACTCAATGCCACCCCATTTCAGATGGTCTTCGGACAAAATGCGGTGCTACCCTTAGATTTCCTAATTCCAGCTTTAAGAGTAGCACACGAGCATGAGTGGAATGGACACGAGTTGTCCTCGAGGATCTTTGATCTAGAGCGCTTAGGTGAGACGAGGCTACGAGCAGCAGCAGGTATCTATGCTGCAAAGAAACGGCAAAAGGCATACTTTGATGCCCATGTGAAGGATAAGGGCTTGAAAGCAGGAGATCTAGTGTTAGTCTACACATTGAAACAACACGCAAGAAAGCTAGAGAAGAGAGGCTACGGACCTATGATCATTAATAGGATCTCCACGAGTGGAGCAGTACAACTAGCCACTTTAGAGGGGGATGTCCTCCCAAACTATATTAGCGGATGCAGAGTCAAGCTGTATCAGGAACCCCTCACGGAGGAGATGCTAGGCCGACTCAATATTGCTAAGCAACGTAAAGAGGAGGAAAAACGAATTCGAGAGGAAGCACAGGCAGAGGCCTTAGAACGTATCAAACGAATGAAGTTGAGAAGACAAGGAAGACACCAGCCTATGACTAACACTGAAGAGTCTCCAGACTATCACATGGCCATGTGTAAGGTTTCAGCTGGACGCACCCATAAGATAGTAGACCGACGACCTTTTCTGACCCTAGAAATAGGACAAAAGGAAAGCACAGCAAGCGTGAGGGCTTTAATTGATTCAGGAGCAGCCACAAGTGCAGTTCGGCTTTCTTACTGCCAGCAGCTGCAGTTGGAGGTAAAACCCATAGAAGCATATCTGATAGGATTAGGAGGTGTTGAAACCCCTTGTATGGGAGAGGTGGATCTTCCCCTCTACATACAAGAGGTCCGCATGCCAGTAAAAGTGCTAGTGTGTGAAGACGAGGATCTGACCGAACCGCTTATATTGGGCCAAGACTGGATCTATGATCACGCAGTCAACCTGAACCTAAGAAGTGGACTTCTTCAGGCTTGGGTAGGCCACAGTCGTCTCACGATTGAATTAGAAAATCGAGCACTCAAACCAATAGAACAGGCAACAACTCCTGGTCCCTCCAGGAATCCATATGAAGATAACCACGATGTGCTTGTCCAAACTTCCATGGTGCAGAGGAATGTCAACCTTACTGAAGGTTCAGGAGCCAAGAAGGAGTCCCTAATTGATCCACAGAAGATTCTAAACGAACGGACCGAACATCACTCTATACGAGGGAGACCGATGATCAAGGGGAAGGAGCGCCAACCTGCGCATCATGGAGCATCTCGTGGCGTGAAGCAGATCTGGATACGCAAGGATGGGAGATCTACAGCTCCAATTGCAGATTCTCAAGGAGACAAGAAACGAGCCTCACAATCAAGGATCAAAGCTAAGAAGCCCCCTAGGATCACCCCTAGGCACACCATCTCTATTTGGGTCCCTAAGCGGTCAATGAAGGCCATCCCTAATGCTAGACAGATATGGGTGCCCAAGGCTAGCTTACAAGCCCAAATTACTTCAACTATAGACACAAGGATGAAGCAGCTCTCACAAGCACTCTTGGCCAACAACTCAGGAAATGACAAGATACCTACACTTCCCACTGTCCCCACTCCCATCAACCCCAGGAATGTCTGGAAATGGATACCCACAAGGTCCCAACCACATCACACACTCAGACCAAAGTCTTCACCTGTCCTTAGCTCTAAAAGCTACGACCTCTGTATCAAAGTGTGGAGAGTTAAACTGTGTACTAAACCCCCTGACCATCTTCTGTAAATCCGTCCACACTAACACAGAAGCATTTCGAGTCCATTGCATAACCAAAGTACGCATCTAGGATGACACTGACCTTTAATCACCACTCACACATATCATAAACACCTCACCACTAACTACTGACCTCCTGGATTGTCATGTTAGTATTGTGAAGGGAACACCATTACCTTTTGTTTCCTATGCAACACTAATGTGCCCTTCGTCTTCCAGCAGATAAGCAACCTACTCTCATGGCAACCGCGGCAGGCACAAGCTCTCAAGCAGGATCTGGTGCCCCCATCAACTGGGATGACATGCCAGTGGAAGCTCCACCAACGGCTAGACCTGAAGAATTCTTGAATGTACGAAGAATCCCTATTCCAGATCCACCCAGTGGACTAACCGAAAGAGTAAAAGGGCACTCCCATTGGTTCAATGAAATGCCAGGGGATTTGGGAGATGCGGACCACATCTGGGAGTCCAAGATGGAGTGTGGAGGGGTTTGGTGGACCTTCCAATTCTTTTCAAGAGAATTTGAGGCCTTACAAAATGCAGCTCCCCTTCAAGAGATCTGGCGAAAGGCAGGACTGCAAACTTACTTCAGTGCAGCTCTACCAAAACCTGACTTCCTCAGGTGTTACTACTTGATTGCTACGATGAAACCTACCGGGGATAAGGATCATTCAGGCACATTCTGGGTGCCTTCCTTATCTAATCTGGAGGAGATGAGGAAGTTTGAACTAAATGTAACATTAATCAGGGAAGCCCTTCAAATGTATGGCACTCATGTGCCTTCAGATCGCGACCCCCTGATACCAGAATCAATGAAAAGCAATAGAGTCAAGAAGCTCAAAGACATGTGCGCTCTCACCCCCAACATCGCCATACCCCTGCGGATGTGCCTCCAGCACTTCGCATTTCCAGCTCAAGACCGTTTCACTCAGCCTCACAAGAAGATATGGTACGGACTGTACTTAGCAGAGACAGGCAGCTTGCCCATTAAGATGCCAGTATGGATCTTAGATCAGGTATATGAGGCAGGCAAGCGGGGGGTGAGGAAGCCCACCCTACATGGTTGCTGTGCGTTGACTAGAATCATCTACAGATGTCTGGCGTATGATGTGCCAGTTGCTCGAGCCCTAAAGTATGCCCATCTGGAGTTGTTTAAAGGGCGAAGGTCAGGGAGTCAGCCTGCAAAAAGAATGCGTGGATCCCTTTCACAAGTCCTGATCCCTCCAGCAACCACTACCGAAGTCTCCACTAGAGAGGAAGCCCCAGTGGCACCAATCACAATTCATCTCCAGGAGTCCCAACCAAGAGAGGTGGTACAGCCCACTCCCTCTGCCCCTCCGCTACCTACTGATGCAGAATTTGCAGCGATGGCCAATTTTACCGAAGATCCAAATTTTGATTTTGAAACATTTCTGCAGACGGCTCATCTATCGGACAGTGAAGGTTGCCCTGACAATGTCAATCCGGGGACCTCTACCCAAAGAGAACATGCACGAGGTGAGACAAGCAGTGTACAAGAGCTAGGAGTGACACAACCTCCTCCAAGTCCAAACATACAAGCTCAGGAGCAGGCACCAAGGAATAACCCAGAGGAGAGTGAAGACGAAGCCCCTGCATATACGGCACAACTCAAACGATTATACCAGACAATCAAGCAGGTACAAAGCCGCCATAAAATGTCAGAAGAAGCAAATAGGGCCCTAGTAAACCAGATGTTACAGTCAGAGCATATCGACCCCCAATTTGTAGAATCACTAAATCTTTTGGCGGATACCTGTGGCATCAGTGAAGCATTGAGAACCTTGGTCTGTCAAGAGAACCCTACTTATGATCAAAGAAGAATTGATACGCGGCCGCGACAAGGAAAGATGATTCAGATGGAAGTATCTACCGCGCTAGCTACGTCCACATCAGAAGATGTTCACATGATTAGCCCTAGGCCCAATGATGAACCGGAGGAAATTACGCATGCACCATCCCCCCCATCATCCCCTATCCCACCCTCAGAGCCTCTATCCACTTATTTTTCTACACAACCATTCTCCTCCTATAGTGAGACCATTGTACACACCCCCGTTTCTACTCTCCTTCCTTCACCCTCATCCATTTCTGTCACTCAGACTTTTGAACCTCAATTAGGTCACCCTTTCTTCCCCCATGCCTTTGGACAACCATCTGTCACTAGTCAGACTCTTCCCTTCCCTTTACCCTCCACCCCTCCATTTCCTCCCCCCCAAACTCTACCTACCCCGTCCCTTGTAACTGCCTCGAGCACCACACTAACCACCCAACCCTCCTTCTGGACCTACCTTGTAAACATTCTCCAACAGGTCGAGGAACATAAGAAAACATCCCATCCCCAAATTCACTCCCCCACATTCACGGCCACCACTATCACACCACCCACCGTCCCGGTGTTCACATTTCACGAATCACACTCACTCATGTCCGATCCCATGGACATCTCACCATCCGCTGGATCACCCACCACCACTGTCCTCACAACACCATCACAGGTTATTACACTCACAGCACCACTTCCACACACAGTAGGCACAACATCCACTTTTCCCATTCCCACTTCCCAACCCCCTGCATCTTCCACCTCATTTAGTCTTGCACTCGACACGATGCTTGAAGCTGCCACTCAGCTTAAGCAAGAATATACCTTATTGGAAGAAAATAACAAAGGGCTTTGCACCCTCTCAACAACACTCCAAGAGCGTGTCACTGCTTTGGAGTTCATTCATACGGAATCACAACGCAAGATCTCTGACCTCGAACAGGCAAATGCGCAACTCAAGGCGAGACATATGGAAGAGAGCAAAGCCATGGAGGAACAGCTGCGCGATCAAATGGGCCGCAATGCACGACTTCAACGAAACATGGCTTTGCTACGACGACATCTGGCGGCAGCGCAAGAAGAGAATAGGCGGCTTCAACAACAAAACCAAGAGAACCTCGAGGCTGCCATGGAGAACAACCCGGGGGCTCCCATAGACCCGGTCAAATTTCAAGCGGTCCCCTCAGAGAGCATACAACAAATATTGGAAACGTATGCCAGTCTATTAGAAGCACACGATCAACTTGCCGACCAGCTAAAGGACGTACAGAGACCCCAAGAGTCTACACCACACCAACAAGAACATAAAGAAATGACAGACGCTGCTACTTCAACCGAACCTGAACATTCAACGCCCAATGACGTGCTGGAGTTACAGCAGCAGATCGCAGAATTGAAGCTGAAGTTGATGCAGTACGAACGACCCCCTTCCCCCCCAGAGCCACCGTCAGAAGAAGAAGCAGTGACCATCCCAGTGGAGGAAGCATTCGACGACAACTACGAGCCTCAACCACTTCCAGGTGGACGCGTAACAGAAGAAGGTCAAGATACCTATGAGGAACCCCCATCGGCATGGATGAAACAAGTCGAGGAGATGGGGAAAACTCATCAGGAGCGGATATCCACTCAGATGCTGGCAATGAAGGCCATTGAGGACACCATCCTTCACTCAGAATACTTCAGGCACCTCACTCCTAGACGCCTGATCACTAGCTCAGAACTGCAATACAAGCCCTATTTTGTATTGTTGGCTGACTACAATGCCGAAATCAAACGAGTCACCAACAAATGCCCAACATTTGCCACACAGTTCGAACCAGAAGACATACCAGAAGCGGCACGAAAGGGGGCCATATTCCAACCAACGTGGAGGCAAAAGTTACTAGAAACTTATCCAGAAATGCTTCGAACATGGGATCATGCCCCCATGCATTTGAAGTACAATCCGTGTTTTGGGCCAGTGCAAAGACGCAGATCATGGAAAGCTTTTGCCATCAAGGTTCAGAATAACGCCAACTGTAAAGAATGGCTCAATTACCCCGCTATCGCCCCCCCAACCGGCACTCCTACAGTGTCATACATGATTGCAACCATCAGACACTGGATACCACGCCTCCACCCGATGCCAGATGTCGCTGCCCAGATGATGCTCAAGATCCTCGACATGATGCAGGTCGTACTCAAAACTTTTCGCAATGTATGCCATATTCAACCTCCTATTCCAGGGTTTATCAATGGTAACTACGACCTGCTATATGATATGAGCACAACCCCGAGCATACGAGTGGCTTACGCATGGCATGCACGCATAAGATATCTCCCTGCCTGCTACAAGCAAACATTTGACGACATGTTCACCACGGGGTTTTGGGAAGCACATTCAGAGGTATTTGCACCACGGCCTACGCATCTGCTCCATCTCTTTGCATGTGAGCAAACGATGCACTCCGAGCTCTACACGATGCCACAACCTGACATGCCCGGTACAGTGGATTGGGAGGCCTTACAACGAGATCTAATCAGAGGTTTAAAAATCAAAGAACACGAAGTGGCAACGGACCTCCTGCAAAAATACATTGATCAAACAGCGGAAAAGAGGTCTGTCAGAGGCGACAGACCCTAGGGGGGGGAGAGTGTTGACAGGATGCGGGAAGAAGCAAGTATGGACACATATGCAGATCTAGCACTGAGGCTACCCTTCATTTTTTCCAAAAACCCCAACATCATTCTAAAGTGATTCTCATCACTACAAACCCTTGTAAATATCTTTTCACCTTTTTTGTAGCTCCATTTTGTACAAGCCGAGGAGTCCTCGAGCTTGGGGAGCCTTAGATGTAGTTGCCTGCCAATTTTCATAATTTTTAGATCTTGTTTGGGCCCTCAAATAAGCCCCGGAACCTAATTTTTAACTAGGCCGGACACTAGGTCTGAACAGGGCCAAAGCTAGTCAAGAACTATAAATAGAGTTAGAGAGCTCATTTTGGGGTAGCTTCTTGTAGTTTGAGCTTGTATGAGAACTTTCTTGCAATAGAAGTGATTCCATTGTCTTACTCTCTTTGTTCTTACTGTGTGTGCGCGTGTGTGTGTATGTGTGTGCATGCTTGTGTGCTTCTCACTCACGCACTTGTGCTTCCACTTGCTCGTGGTCTTCATACCATCCTCATGTCTTCCCGGATTGACATTAAAGGAGGTGCTACTCATCACTGAGCTACACCCCCCAAGGGGATTGTGTCGCTCAGCTTTGAAGACTGAAGAAGTATAGATTGAAGAAAAGACTGACGGGTTGAAGATTGGCAGCATTGCAGATTTGAAGATCAGCTCGAAACTTTGCAGATTTTGAAGACTTGAAGATTTTCAGACTTGAAAGACTCTACCTTGGGTCGGTTCAGCTATGTATGCTCTTCTCTTAGCTTTGTTGAGGACAACAAAGTCTAGGAGGGGGAGGAGTGTTGTTATAAGGATTGCCCATAATTTTTCTCATGCTATGGCATCCTTTTTCCTTCATAAAAAACCCCCTTTTTTTGTAATTAGGAGATGTCCATGTGAACACTCTCCTAAAACCCCTTTTTGATATTTCCTCTAGTCTATGGTATTGAAGCCTTTCTTTGAAAACTCCTTTTTGAACAAACACAAAAATCCCACGTAGAAATCTCACGCGCTCTCTCTCTCTCTCTCTAGGTGGTTAGTCCCATATCACATAAAGATTCTCTTTTTGATTTAGCACATGTGGTCTTTTGACCACATGTTTTTATTCACATATGCCTCTCTTCTCTATATAAAGAAATGCCTCATTTGTAAAAGGGGAGGTCCCTTGGCCATGGCCTTGGCCTCCATTTTGGTAATGGAAGAAGGTGTCATTTGCTACTCTCTTGCCTCCTTGTGTACAATGGCGTTGGTCTTGGTGTATGGATTTACATGTGTGTGTGCATGGTTGGGAGGATGTTCCCCTTTGCTCCTTGTGACGTTGGCCATTGTTGCCATTGCTCCATGAGCGTGGGTGAGCCTCTCCTCTCATTCTTTGCCCCAACTTGGAGAAACCTCTCACTTCCATGTGAGGCGGTTAGGGTTTGTTGTTCCCCTCTTCTCAACACATATGCACACATACCTTCACAAATTAGAGGCAAATCAGATCCAAAGGCACAGAAATGCATCTTTATTGGCTATGACCTTAATAAAAAAGTTTATAGGCTATATAATCCAAGCAATAAAGTTTTCATTGTAAGGAGATGTGTTTGAGGAAAACAAATCTTGGTTTGAAGATGATTGCAAGAAAATAAAACTTGCCTATGACCTAAAGGAAGACTTTCCAACATTGTCAAAGAGAAATGAGTATACACATGAAGAATCAAGTGATTTTGAAGAAGACCAAAAGACTCCAAGAAGGGAAATAAACTCTTGGAACTCCAAAGGTAAAGCAAAAGTGCAAGAGATGAGATGTGTGGTAGAATCATCTCAACAAACTATAAGAAGGTCTACTAGAGATAAAAGGAAGCTTGAAAGATATGGCTACGATACTTCTTTAGTCACTAAGCATTCAATTTACATAGCACATGACTCAAACTCTGAAGAACCATCTACATATGAAGAAGCTAAGAGGAAGCCAGAATGGAGAAGTGCCATGGAATAAGAATTAGAAGCTCTACAAGAGAATCAAACTTAGGAATTGGTGCCCAAGAAATCATCTATGAAGGTCATTGGCTCAAGATGGATTTATAAGGTAAAGAAGAATTCTGATGGATCAACTAATATGTATAAAACAAGGCTTGTAGCAAGAGTTTGCACAAACCCAAGGTATTGATTATGAGGAGATATTCTCACCTATGGTAAAAATGCCCACAATTAGATTACTCACGAGTGTTGCATCTTCCAAGAACTGGACGATATATCAAATGGATGTTAAAAATAGTTTTCTAAATGGCTTACTTGTAGGATAAAGGTTTTATTGTAAGCAAGGCAGATCCTTCCCTCTTCATTAAGAGGAACTACTCAGAGGTCATATTCCTTTGTGTATATGTGGATGCCATAATCACTACAAGTAATGATGTGGATGGAATCAAGAGGATCAAAGCTCAAATGAAAGAAGATTTCAAGATTAGTGATCTTTGACTTCTCAAATACTTCCTAGGTTTGGAAGTGGTATATACAGAGAAATGTATGTTCATCACTCAAAGAAAGTACATTGGAGATATTCTCACCAAGTTCAAGATGGAAAATGCAAAGGTTGCAGGTACACCCATGGAGGTAAATAAAAAATTAAGTCCTCATGAAGGAGAACTCATTAAGGATGTAACTAGATATCAAAGCTTAGTTGGAATCTTGAATTATGCTACTCTAACTAACTTAGATATATGCTATGGAGTTAGTGTAGTGAGCCAATTCATGCACACTCCAAGTAAGCCTCACATGGAAGTAGCCAAGAGAATTCTAAAGTACTTGAAGGGCATAATCAATGAAGGGTTATATCATCCATATACATCTGATATAGATGTCAAAGTCTTTCTTGATGTAGATTGGGTAGGTTCTAAAGATGATAAAAGGAGCACCTCAGGCTATCTTACTTTTGCACGTACTAAATTGATCTCATGGTCTTCCATGAAGCAACCTATGGTTGCTCTTTCATCAACAAAAGCTGAATACAGAGGACTTGCAAATGCTACTCAAGAAGCTATGTGGATTAAGGCCCTATATTTGGATTTAGGGTTGAATACTTGTACTCCACATATATTTGGAGACAACATTAGTTCATTACATCTTGTTGCTAACCCTATCATGCCAGGACCAAGCATATAGACGTTCACTATCATTATGTCAGGGAAAAGATCATGAGTAAGGAAGATACAAATCTCATATGTATCTACACATCAGCAATGTGAAAATATGATGACAAAAGCATTGGATGGAAGCAAATTGAATAGGTTCAAATCAATGATCTGACTACAAGAAATCGTGAAAGATTGAAGACTCAAGAATCTTAGATCTAAGGGGGAGCTATTGGTGAAATTAGCAAGCCTAAGTGCTTGTCTAATTGTTTAGGGCTACATATCATTTTATCTCCTTACCAGAAGGAACTTCATGCGAACCTATGCTTGTCCTTTTGGGCATAGTTACTTTGGATAATTGTAAAAGCCAAGAGAATGAGGAATATTTTGAAGTTAGGGAGCTGAACCCATGACTCATGTGGTAGGAGGAATCAATCAAATCATCCCTAAAGTGTAGCATTACTTTTAGGTGAGGGAAAACTCAAATTCAAACTCAAATATGAGTATAAATAGACATGCATTTAGTCATGGGCTATGTGATCCATTCTGAGAGGCATTGCGCTACTTCAGTGAGCACATTGATCTCATCTCATGTATGAGTAGTCCACTACACTTCCATTGTATCATATCTTCATTAACATATATATTGTAATACATTATTTTAAGTCTTTGTCTACTATTCTTTATTACATCTTCATCATTATAATGATTTTGTGGAATCAATTTCTCTATATGTACTCATCCATTTGCTATATTTTAACTTGGATTAGTTAGATTGAGGATTCTACTACTTGATATCAATTTTAATGAGTTTTGGTTTAGAGGATTGTGAGATATGAATCATAGAAGATGATTGTGTCTGTGCATCTTCTAGCTTTTGAACAGTCAGGATGACCCCCTTGACTTGTTAGATTCATTTCTCTGTGTATGTTATAGCTAAATTGATGAGATAACTTGCTTTCATTATTTATACACTCCAATTAGATGTGTGCAAAAGCTCTTTGGTCACTTTATACCAGGTTGTGAGCTCTGAGAAAATTATTGAGTACTTCTATTCCCAAAATAGAAGGTTTCTTCTCATATCTAGTACATGTAAGTTACATGTTTTGATGCAAACTTTTGGGAATGATGCTCCAAGACACTTTGTGGTTCCAAATGAATTATTGTGAAGATAAAGGAGTCTATTAAGTGTCCTTGGAGTTAACTTGGTAGGTGTAGAACAGGTTTTATGCAACACTAGCTCATCTCTAGAACCTACCTATCCATCTCCTCACAAAATCTAGTAAAGTTCAACGAAGTATCCTTGACATATACGGCTTGACCACTGTACATGTTAAAGAAATGAAAAAGTGATACATGTCATCCTAGATCATCTATCTCAATGCTCCCCCTCAAGCTCAACATCATGTCCTATAATCTAAGCATCTCTGAAACTTCTTCAACTTCTCAACCCTAAGTGCTTTAGTGAAAATATGAGCCACCTACTCATCAATCCTCACATAAACAAGGTCAATATCACCTGCTAATATCTTTTCCCTGATGAAATGATAATGTACCTCCATATGCTTTGTTATAGCATGAGAATAGGCTTTTGTGCTAATTGTATGTAATTAAGCTTATCATAATAGATGATGATAGGATTTTGCACTTCCACACATAAATCTGCAAGTAGCATCTCTAGCCATGATGCTTCACATGCTTCCATTGTAACATGTCTATACTCAGCCTCTGTACTCAACAAAACAATAGTGGGTTGCTTCTTACTGCTCCATGTGATAGCTGCACTCCCAAGTGAGAATAGAAAGCCACTAGTACATCTTCTATCTAGAATACTACCAGCCCAATATGCATTGGTGCATCCATGAACCTGCAATCTTGCACTAGCTTCATAAAACAATGCATAATCCAAAGTAGCACTCACATACCATTGAGTGTGTCTCAAAGCATCTAAATGTGGTTTCATGGGAACCTACATAAATTGACTTTCAAGTCCAACAATGTAGCTTAGATCATGCCTTGTAATAATGAGATATATGAAAATTCCCACAATTTTCTTGTACGTAGTAACATTTTCCGATTCTTCACCTGATGTGTCCAAATTTAGATTTAGATCTAATGGCATAGAAATTGTCTTACAATAAGCCATAAAATAATTTTGTAGCATACTCAAGGCATATTGCCTTTGCAACATTCATATACCTATTTTTGTATGTATAAACTCAATACCTGAAAAATAGGGAAGCACACAAAGACCTTTCATGTCAAATTCTTGCATAAGGAGTTGCTTTACCTCTTTAATGCTTTCTTCATTATCAACACCTACAGTCAAGTCATCAACATAAATAGACACGACCATGATACCATCATCCCCCTTCCTTGCATATAATGAGTGATCTACAACACACATAGAAAATCCAATGGTGGTTAAATAATAAGAAATCCTTACATGCCACCACCTTCACCACCTACAGTCAAGTCATCAACATAAATAGACACAACCATGATGCCATCATCCCCCTTCCTTGCGTATAATGAGTGATCTACAACACACATAGAAAATCCAATGGTGGTTAAATAATAAGAAATCCTTGCATGACAAGCATGAGGGGCTTGTCTAAGCCCATATAAAGCCTTTTGCAACATGCAAACATATTTTGGGTGCTTTAAATCCTCATAGCCTTGTGGCTGGTCCATGTATACTTCTTCCTGCAACTCACCATGTAGGAAACCATTCTTCACATCCATCTAATGCAAAGTCCATCCTTTTTCTATAGGTAATGCAACAAGTGCTATGACAGTAGACATTTTTGCTAAAAGGCTGAATGTTTCCTCATAATCAATGCCATATGTCTATGCATATCCTTTTGCTACCAATCATGCTTTATACCTGCTTATGCTACCATCAGCATTATGCTTTACCTTGTAAAGCCACTTGTAGCCTATGGGTTTCTTTCCTTGAGGCGACAGAACCAACTTCTATGTTTCATTTCCATTAAGTGAAGCCATATCCTCATCCATAACTTTCTCCCAATCTACATTTCCAATTGCATCTTCAAAACAAGAAGGTTCATCATCTTGTATTACCTTGGTCATGTAAGCACCATGAGGATCCATGTAACTATCATACGTCAATCATTGCACTCAATTTTGCATGCTCACAAATCTTCTTGGTCATGGATCACTTCCCTGGTATCATCTGAATTTCCTTGCTTAGTCCTGGAGTCTTCACAGAGGGCAATCTGAGTTCCTCATCAAGACTCTTTTCTGAACAGTAAAACCTGTACACGTTTTACTACCAACAAAAAGCGTTTCTTTAACTTTCTTGGATAATGCAATCTTCCACTCTATGGATTTGAGTTGGAACCACTGCTTAGTGTTGCATCAGTTCCACTCAAAAATTGAGATTCTACACTTGATTTTCCAACATTTCTTTTTCCATTTGAGTCAAGATTAGGTCCTTCTTTGGCATCTGCATAGAAGCTTGAGATTTCATCAAACACCACATCTCTGCTTACCTTCACATGTCATGTGAGCATACATACATACATACATACATACATACACATACATACATACATACATACATACATACATACATACATACATACATACATACATACATACATACATACATATACATACATACATACATACATACATACATACATACATACATACATACATACATACATACATACATACATACATACATACATATATATATGTATGAATATAGGGGTAAGGTCACATGATCCTTACATCCCCGACATGTCTACCGTGATGGATTGTTCTATCATGACAAACATGTTTGTCGTGATAGATTGGTTTATCGAGATGGAAACTATCGATTGTCTATCATCCGTCATTTTTGTCTATCCTGATGGAGAGATGTTTGTCACAATAGATGGGTTTATTGGGATCCTTGTCTATCATCTTTCATGTGATAAACAGAGTCTATTGTGGGAGTATGTTTGTTGCGATGGACACATCTATTGCGATAACTAGTCACTATCATGGGGCCTATTTATTATGATGGACATGTGTCTATCGTAGGATCTGTGTGTTGTCTACTGCATGATCGATAATTTCTATCACAATGGATAGAAAAAATGCATATTTTTCAATTAATTTTAGTGATTTTTGAATATGCTAAATATGTAGGATATTGTGCCCAACTTTTAATTACAAAATGCCAAAATTTTCTATCTATCGTTATAGAAAGAGGTCACCATCCCAATATATGTGCAGAGTTTTGTCGTACCTGCTGACGTTGTTGCTGTTGCTGCTAATGTTGGAACTTGTGAGAAAGCTCACAAACATGCAAAAAATAGATCACACACAATCTCTCTCTCCCACTCTCTCACAAATGAAATGAGGGGAACGACATGGAGGTGGGGATATGACGAAGGAGGGAGGTGAGTAGGCATGGTAGGGATGATGATGAAGAAGATAAAACATAAAGAAAATAGAAAATTACCCACTTTTCTATGATTCAAATATCAAAACTCTATGTCTTACCATCACATGCTCGTCCTCAAAGCTTGCTCCTCGAACACGGTGCCAAATTTTGTGTCACCCTAGCACAATGGTGAGAATCAATGCGAGGATATCAAGGTTGTAATTGTCAATTCATGGAAATGTGAGGGTGTTATGATGACTATGAGCAAGTGGAATGCACAAGAGCATGAGTGAGAAGCACACTAATATGTACACACATACACACACATGCACATACAAGGTAAAACAAAGAAATGGAATCTTACATTTTTCTAATTCCAAGATATAAACAAGTTTATACAAGCTCAATTCCAAAACAAGCCTTCCTAGAATGAGCTCTCTAGCTCTTCTTATACTTTTTAGACTAGTTTTGGCCTAGTTAAACTTTAAGTTTCTAGACTATTTTGAATGCTCAAACGAGCTCTAGAAATTACAAAAATTGATACTTGGCTTCCCCTAACACTCCTCAAGCGTGAGGAATCCTCAACTTGAAAAAAATGAATAATTATAGTGATTTGTAGTGATGAGAATAAATATTTGAATACATGATTGATTTGAAAAAATGTAGTTAGGCCTATTGGTTGCTAGGTCTACATTGGTTGCTCTGTCTCCTTGGTCCTTCTTGTTCGTCCCTTTGACTCTCTTGCATTTGACTCCCTTGGTGCATGCTTCCTTGTTGGCTTAGTCCACCCCTGACTACTAACAAATATCTTGATCTACAACACACATAATGGACATGTTCTGTTTGGACTCATCTTCTTGCAACAAAATAGAGACTAAATCCTCAAATATTAAGGAATTTGGATTGCCTTTTATCATGAATCAAAGAGTATAAACAAAACTTTGATATGAATATGTAAGACCATTAAGAACAATTTGCATAAGTGAACTGTCTGGAAAGATTTCATCAACAAAACTCTATTGCTCTTTCAAATCTTTGATCTTTGTTAAAAAATTTTCCATAGAATCTCCTTCATTCATATGCTCACTCTCCAATTGTTTTCGGAGGTAAAAAACACAAGCCTCATTTCTTCCCTAGTATAAAGTGGTAAGTGTATCCCAAGTATCCTTTGATATTTTGGAGGACCAAATGTGAGGGATAATGGCACATTTGTCAAAAAAAACCATCAATGCATATGCTTGAGCATCTCTGCCATCCCATAAAAGTTTCTCTATAGTAGGTGCAGTAGTAACCACAACACGAACAAGAATTTTAAGATCATCATTTTCAAAGCCATTTGCATCACCTTCGATAACTATATTTCCAAGTGTAGTAAGACTTTTTTGAACACCCTACACAATATTCAATAGTCCTTTTGTTACCAATACATAAGGCATCATATATGCCCACAATTGGTAATTAGTACCATCCAATCTATCCTCAACAAGCAACATGCAGAATACATCATTGCTTTCAGGCATAGCCATTGACTAAAATACCGTGATGCAAAAAAATAATTATATCTCAAAACATTGAATAGAAACACCCTATCAAGATCTGCTAAACCTATACTAGACTTGGGGACACTTGTATTGGTGAATTGAAACTTGTATATATGTTTGGCACAAAAGAAAAAAATTGCCTGCACATGCATTGTGATAGTGCATTCGGAGGCCGAAATAAGCAATTCTGAGTATAATCATGATTGCCCTAGGTATGCTAATCGAGTTTTATGCGAATTTAAGAATGTGATTAAAGGGTTGTTAATGATGCCCTAGATGAAGCAACGACATGCTTTGATGGCAATTTTTGGAGTTTGAGGATTGTGTAGACACATAAACAACACAAGGAAGAAGAAGAAGCTTGCAGTAAAACACAACACTGAATGAATTACCAAGTGAATGTGCAAAGATAAGTAACCCATTAGGGTTATATGTGTATATGCAATGTGGGGGAAAAACCTCTTAAAGAGGGAAAAAAGTACCCTAGCGATCCTAAGTTAATTCACACACACCTCACTACCGAAATCTATGAACAATTCCATATAGATAACTTCCTCTCATTATCCATTGAGGAATGCATTATTTATGTCGGGGTCATAAAGCTTCTAACCCTTCCTTATTTCTAAAGAAATGCCAATCTTGATGGTATTCATCTTTGCAATAGGGTTTAATGTTTCTTCATATTAAATTTCATGAGTTTGTTAATACCTTTCCTAGCAAATCAGCTTATTTCTTGATATAGTATCATATGCGTGAGTTTAAAGTTTTTCGACCCATTTGCAACATTTATACCTTGTTTCTTTGGCATTATAAACCATGTTGCCTTAGTATTTTTTTCATTTCGTACGCTTATTTGAGTCCTCGATAACTTAATCATTATATTGGGTAATGTACCCTTGTTTAAGTCCTTAATTCTTTTTGTGGTTGTACATGCCTTCTCCTTCTAGATTTCCTACCTCCTTTGATGTACCTTCTTCCTTTATCTTGAGTTCTATATCTATCTCATTAACTTCTTCATCTAGCTCGCTTAACTTGATCTTTCTTTTAGCATCAGAATAAAATACCATGTTTGATGTTCTAATGTTGTTTAAACTACCTTTCCATGATGAGTTCATGCTTGATTCTTCCTCCACATTTGATTCTTGATCCACTATAATTCTTTTTCCCTTTGTAGGTAGACCTTGAGAGACGTTTAATTTGCTATTTTGAAGAGAAAACGGATTAGGTCATGGAGGTTGTAAGCACGATGACGGAAGTATGGTCATTGATATGGAAAAGATGGTTTTCAACAACCACATGCCGATTGATGCAAAAATTATCATAACTACCTAATTCTCCGACCCAAGCCTATTATATTTATACTTAGAATATATCAAAGCTCTTGGTGAGCTCTATGTGTCTACACACTTAGACTCCACAATGGAACTCCTAAATTTTTAAGTCCCAACACTAAAAGTATCTCTAGAATATGAGTGGAAGTGGATCGACTTGAGAAGTTGCAAGAAACCCATTTGAGAGCATTCACAATAAATGATAAAAAGCATACAATAGTTTGCATATAAAGGAAAATTAGTTGCAAGAGGGACCATGAAGCTTTAGAAGTATGCATATGGAAAAGTACAACAATCGAAAATTCTAGAGATTCTACAACGTGTCAAAAATAGAAAGGCTAATGAAAAGCACATATGAGAGGAAGTTAAAGCCCAAGTGCTTGAACGAATTAAGCAAACTAGGGACCCAAAAACAAAAATTGATGTCTCTAAACATGGCTTCACATCAAACAATTCATGTTTCCACTGTAAGAATTATCTATGCCCCATATTTAGGAGAGGCTTGAAGAACATAAAGTTTTATACGATTAGTTATTTATCCTCATACATAAGAGGATGTGTACGTAGGATCGATTTCTTTAGAGAAAAAACATGAATCTCCCACTAGCTTTAGTAGTTAAGGAACATGTTTCTCAAATAGATGCCATTATAAGCACAAAAGGAAAACTCGTTAGGAAAATCATCTAATAACCTGTGTGCCATGGTACTTCAAAAAAGGAGAAATATTGTAGCCAAAAATTTCTAGGAAATCATCAATGTTTACGCACAAATGTTGGGTATATATATATATATATATATATATATATATATATATATATATATATATATATATATATATATATATATATATATATATATATTGCAAGTAGTTCCCTGCCACATAATAAGAACAATGAGAAATCATTACTTGAGTTTAAAGTAAAAATATATGTCGATTTGAAAGCAAGTGATTTCGATGCAAAAATATCAATAGGAATTCTTGATACAAAACTGAAAAAGCGAGTTGTAACATGAAGGAAACCCTCTCAATGAAAACCCATAATTCTTAAGATTCTTGATGGTCAGAAGATGTAGAGGCCAAAGATTGAATATGAGAAAATTGAAAAGCATTTATTGGCTCCATCTGACATCCCATTGGACTCTTCCTTCCAATCAACCATACCTGAACAAGAAGATTGATCAAGTGACAACCATTTATGAATTTCACAATCTAGCCTACTTCACCATGCAATTTACCATGGATTTTCAAGAATGAGTAAATAGGTATCAAATACAAGGCCATGTTCTCAAATAATTAGGTTTCAAGAATGAATAAATAGGTCACTTTCGAGGTGTTCTTGTGTGTATACTTCCCTTTTTTTTATATAAATCAGTGGTCGCCTTGAAGCATCACTTTTTGAAGGTGGATGCTTATTAAATTACCTTCATGTGGATTATAATGGCTTCTTCATCAAGGACTCCACTGCCCGCAAGTATGTATGTTTCAAGGTGCACTATTGTTCACACATTGCTTCTGGAGAGGATGGTTTCTCTCATTTTAGATTGGCTATTTGACGATGATAGATACATCATTCATCTGATGGCCAAAAACATTGTCTTTCTACACATTGGAACCACCATGCATAACACAAGGATAATTGCCATATCACATAGAATGTTAATCATCTCTTACAATGAGGACTTGGAATGAATGTCCAATGGCCTCAAAAGGTAGCATGGGAGGGAAGAGTCTCATGTACATATTCTTTTAGAGAGTATGGCATGGGTGTTGGTTGGGATTTGAATTTAAAGGAGATCTCTATGTGTTTGTGGCTATCATGGTCGTTCATGAGAGAAAGTACTAGCAAAAGGTTGTGAGGATGTAATACTTGTATTAGAGCCATACTATCGACATGGGAACACGATCTTTTCTTGTGTTTGGAAGTCGATTTTCACACATACTTGCACCTACCCACAAAGGGGCTCCCCATAAGAGAGAATGCACAAAATAGTGCTTGACCACCTTCTCCTCAAATTTGAGAATGATCTACTTATTGTGGTGCCTATATAAGATTATCCAGTGAAACAAAAATGTATGTGGGATATATAAGATGCTTTCATGAGCATCTTGAGCTTCCCATCTCTCTCATGTTCCACCACATACATATAGGAGTAAATCTTCACGAATATCTATTTTTGGAGGGATGGTTAAGAGTTCATATGAAATAATCTGTGGGAGAAAATGTACATGGATGAAAGATGGGGTTATATATTCCCATCAAGAATCACAAAAATCAGTAATTTTCAAACAAGGTGAAAATTATGGATCCCTCAAACCCATGTCTTCCATCAATGGTGCTCATGTAACATTTGTATGATGCCCCATTGTCAAGGAGAATGGGGAAACAAAATGTTGAGAGATAGTGAGGAAAAGTGAAGCAAAGGCAAAAAGATTAAGAAGCTTCAAAGGGAACAAAATATTGATGGATGAAGCGAGAATTCTTTTTGCGATCATTGAATCCTTCACTTTCCACTTTCTTCTATGTTTTGGTTTTTATGATGCATATATTAGTACATATGCATGCATATGAAGATGAAGAGTAGGAATGTATTAATTTACTTTTCTTAAGCATTTATTCACATTAATGCATCATTATAATGATATTCATGGTATGTTGAATTTTTAAAAACTAATGTAAGTCTAAAATTAGCATAAAAATTTCAATCCTAGTATGGATTAACATTTCAAAGATGAAGCATAGGTCTAAGTTTTGTATATGCACCATAAAGAAAGATAGACTATGTATATTTATGGGGTATTTGTTCATACCCCCACATTTCTAGTTTGGTGGGGTATGCTTTTACTCATTTCTACAAGAATGAAGATTATGATATCTTCATTAAAGCCTCATAGATTTTTATGAAGAGTAGGGAAACATGCGGTAGGATCCCAATGAGTGGGTAAGCTCACTCTAGAATTCAGATATCTTTAAGAGATATGTATAATTTATTCCAAAATGAGTGAAGGTAGAAACCTTCAAGGAGAGTTTTTCTTGTAGATGCTAGGGGGTGATGATACAAATACTCACATGTGGTCTTAGTTTCAAATTTTTAAAGCAAAAACATTAACTGACAGTTATGGTTTTCTATTCTAGATGGCATACCCTAGATGGATACCACTTAGGAAGGTTTGGAATCATTTATGGGTATCACAAGGAGCATAGATATATGCTCACATGACTCATTAAGGGCTTTCAAATGACCTTAGCCCCACTAAGAGTAGATCCCAAGGAAGGAATATAGTTAGGATGCCATTTAGTAGAGGGATTTAGAAAGCAAAAGTACCTACATTGATACTTATATGCTAGTTAGAATTGGTAGGTATGTGATCTTAGAATCATCTAAAACAAGCTAACTTATTCATAGGACATAGGATTCATGAGAATCCATTGTGTGAGATACTTAATGAGAGTTCCATCTTAGTTATGGAAACTAGATACATGATTTGTTTAGTGGGATTATGTTTTGTGGATTGGATATGAGAAACACTACTATGGGATGATGGGGATTATCTCCTTTTGAAAGATCTTCTTATGTGGTTAGGAATAAATGGACTCCTGATAGATCAAATATATATTCAACTAGAGAGAAGAGGTGTTTGATGAACATCTCTTATTATACATTGGAGGAGTACATCTATGTCTCTACTTAGGGATTCATTTCCTCTACTTTCATTTTAGTTTCCCTTTATATGAGATTATAATTCTCCAATTATTATGAAAGGAAACGAACATGATCCTATGTCTTCTCATTTATGGAGAGTAGAGCCAAAGGGATTGAGTACAATCTCTTTTTAAGGAAAAGAGAAAGTGGAAAAGATTTCGTTATTAGAGCCCTCTTCCTTAATGGAGATATGACAGAGTTTTAATACTGTTAGGCCGCCGGATTGGAATATGTAATTTTATTTTTCATCCTCGCATGTAGCAAACAGATGTAACTTTCTATTGATTAATGAAAAGGCAAGCATGGCGTTCAGCGAGAGGGGGGGAATCGCCAGACTGTCTGTCTGGGTGACTGCACTGGAGCTATCGTAGTGCAGATTCGCCAAATTCTGAGTACTGTGTCTTGTTCTTAAGGTTTCCGTGGTTAATTATTAACACGGTAATAATACATTAATATTAATAAGCCTGTGTGAATTCGTAGTTGTTAATTCGCATGATAAAGGTACTGCGTAGTGATGATCTCTGAATTGAAGGACAGTTAACTATTTAGTTGAATGTTGAATTAAGAAAATTAAACAAAGGCCCCCTCTGCACTGTCAGACCCCTATCCATCCCCAAGAACCCAGAAATGAGATTAAAAGTGGCTTAACGAAAAGCACTTTTAACACTGGCACCATCTGTGGGAATCAAACCCACGACCAGGTGCTTCCTACTTGCTTTCTTTTTCTACTCCGCGTGTTTCGGTTGACAATTTGACTATAATCCTTCTGTTTTGGTGATCTAATTATGATTAATAGCTGCCTCTGTGTCACTGCTTCTGTTCATGCATGCATGCCACACCTATGAAGGATATCTCTCCAATACTGCGTTATGAGTAGGTTTTTGCCGCCTGATTTTTTCAGTATTCCTATTTAATCTTGTTCTTTCCACTGTTAATCGCTATTGTGATTGTGTGTTTGCACCCTTTGTGTACTCTGTGTTTCGGTGTATCTCTATGTGCGCCATGGAAGTTCTGGCTAATATAGCAACCTTCCGTGCAGGTCTCACTCTAGAGGTGAGTGAGTACTTGCGCACTCGGGGATTGCTGGCTTTCGCTAAATTGCCTTGGCATTTAGTGGAATGTCACCCTTTTTATGCGTAGATTATTTCTGCCATCGTCGCCATGCCTGCTATGGAGGAGTGTTGGTCGATTACATGTTTAAACCCTCGTGTAGTAATCACTCTAGCCACGTTTGCTGAGGGATTCCGACTCCCTCAGGAAGGATTGGAGAATGGTCTACTCCTTCCTCTTGCCACCATGAAGGAACTGTTTCCCCGGCACTCATCTAATGAGTTTGCCATCCTTTGCCGACCCGAACCAGAGTGTACTGCTCTCCAATTCTTGGTCGCCGCGCTAAATTTGCAAAAATGCACCTACGGTATATCTCGACCCTTTTATTCCATGATAGATAGGGCTTCCCGTGAACCTGTGAATTTCACATTTTTTTTCTTTAGGTGCATTCACTGGGAATGCGTAGCGGTTACAAAACAAATCGCCAAGAATGACATCCCTCGCACACGCTTACCCCATATCCTAAGCTTCCTCTTTCCGGTGCTCCAAGCCGCGCAACCACCTCCGACCACCATTCTGCGACATGAAGAATCTACTCAAATGATTGAAGATGATGACGATGAAGATTTGCTTCAATTCTTTCAACGTAAACACAGACGCGTTAGTCCCTCC
Source organism: Ceratopteris richardii (assembly GCA_020310875.1). NCBI lineage: Eukaryota > Viridiplantae > Streptophyta > Polypodiopsida > Polypodiales > Pteridaceae > Ceratopteris > Ceratopteris richardii. The sequence goes on from CM035415.1 coordinate 165,150,103, forward strand.
CAGAGTTAGGTACAGGGTTCCACTGCGGGTCACGAAGTTGAGGTATTCCATGATATTGCCACCTCCTTATAGGCTGAGTCCACTCCATCCTCTTCTCTTAAGCAGCCAGATCAAGATACAAATATGCAAGATGTAGCTGAAGTTTCCTCGTGGGAGGAATCTCATCAACTGGATGAAGATGCTGTGAAAGAGATCACAGACGTTATGGGAAGTACGGACTGTCAAACTCCTTTGTCACCACCCGTAGATGTCCAAGCAAAAATAGTGAGTGTCGAAGCAAATGCCATCAAGGAAGTAATTGACACTGCTGAGGCTGTGATCAAAAATGCTGAGGAGATAAATCAGAATGAGACCGGAATTGTGTTGGTGCCGAACGTCCTTCTCCCTCTTCCTCTGCCAACTACCAGTTCTGAGCCTGTTACAGTTCTTCCTGGTGCAATCTCCACTGCCATCCATGAGGCATCCACCCATCAGCTATCTTCTCCCGATTACTCTCCACGACCCTCCGCTCATCTGTTCTCTACCTCATCGTCACAACCTCCTCCTTCTCTTCCGCCCCGAACAGTCATGTTCATCGAATTGGAGTCTATGGGCCGTCTTCTTATACAATTTTCCCAGCAATTGCCCCTCCAAATGAAGTTAGCTACTCAGAATATTCGACAAGAGTTGCAGAGTCAGGTGGATTTACTTGAAGCAGATATTGCCCCACTCCAAGAAGAAGCTATTGTAGTCAAAGCAGAGAATCATGCCCTGCAGATTCAGCTTCAGAAACTCCAAGAACTCTTAGCAGAGCAAGCTAATCTGATTGCCCAAAGGGACAACACACTTGCTGAGTTGAAGGAGAAGATCGTTCTTCTAGCTGCGCACGATGAAGAAATAGTTCAATTAGAACAGATGATACAAGATAAAGAAGATGCTCGCGTCGCGATTGGTAATCTACTGGAGGAAACACGTGCGAACTGGTGCTGGTGACACAGAAAGGACAAGAAATGGCCGACTTGACTATGCAGACACTGAAGAACTCAAGACGGTGTTTGCCGAACTTTTTCAGAAGAGTCGTGACTTGGAAGCATAGACGGGCCGGATGATTCAGATAAAGAAAGAGATGGAAGGCATTATGAAAGAACGAGATGCTTATTATAAAACTATCCAATATCAAGCTCAGGAGCTGGAACGATGCGAGAAGCAATTAGGCATTCAGGCTGATTGGCTTGCGAGAATTGATGCAGAGATCGCCGAAATAAAGCTGAGGAGAGATGCGGCCATTGCCAACGACTTTTACCTGCAAGAATCATTTTTGCAGACGTAGACAGAATTGCTGAGGAGCTAGGTGGTTGCTGCTAGTTCGGTTCGTACTGATGCACAACTGGTCGAGCCGAACATTTTGAAAGATATGCTGGACTCCTTAAAGCAAAAGATCACAAGAACTTTTAAACTAGCCAGATCTCTGTATATTCAAGGCATTATTGATGAGCCTTAGTTGTATTCTTCCTTTTTGGGTTCATGTCCACCGTGTGTGCTAGTGTTAGGCCGCCGGATTGGAATATGTAATCTTATTTTTCATCCTCGCACGCACCGAAAAGGCATAGTGAACAGATGTAACTTTCTATTGATTAATGAAAAGGCAAGCACGACATTCAGCGAGAGGGGGGGAATCGCCAGACTGTCTGTCTGGGCGACCACACTGGAGCTGTTGTAGTGCAAATTCGCCAAATTCTGAGTACTATGTCTTGTTCTTAAGGTTTCAATGGTTAATTATTAACACGGTAATGCTACGTTAATATTAATAAGCCTGTGCGAATTCGTATTTGTTAATTCGCATGATAAAGGTACTGTGTAGTGATGATCTTTGAATTGAAGGACACTTAACTATTTAGTTGAATGTTGAATTGGGAAAATTATACAAAGGGCCTCTGCACTGTCAGACCCCTATCCATCCCCAAGAACCCAGAAATGAGATTAAAAGTGGCTTAACGAAAAGCACTTTTAACAATACTCTTTAGATTCTTTACATAGGAGTGACATTATCATATCAAGGAAAATAGGGAGACTTGATAGCTATAATGGTTAGATTAGTCTCACCTAAAGACTCTAGTGAAGAAGTGTTTATGTCTAGTTCCATTGATGGACTTCGACTATGTGATGAGTATTAATTATTGATACTTGTGAGAGTGGAAGTGCAGCGATGAATTCTCTTTTGGGTTTTTCAAAGATAGGGATAAATCTGATGAGAATGTTTACTCATGAGAATGTTTAGTCATGAGAATGATGATTGAGAATTGGTGAGGATGATTGCTATGTATGGATTAATTGAATCTCATTAAAGATTGTGTTTGCATTCATATAAAGAACTAAGGGGAAGATAAAATACTACAATTTTCACTAGTTACATTAGATACTTCCAATAGAACTTAGTCCAAAGTTAATGGATGAAAAAAAAGGATTTCTTGGTTAGTAGGATGTTGAGATTTCATTTTGCTATGTAGAGCTTCTTATAGGCGAACTAGAGTGATGGGTTTGTATATGATACAAGGATAGTTTAGGTAGTAAACTCAAATTTGGGAGTACCTAGAGTGGCATGAGACCAAGGCTATCATTTTAGTTCTAGAGGGCTTTGGAGTCACTTTCTTATGGGAATTTGTTCTATATTTTAGAGGATTTTATGGTTTATTGTCTCCATTGTGGGATGGTCAAGCCTATAAAGCTTGGCACTCTACACTTGTCTCTCATTGTATTGCTTCATAGAAGATACATCATATGGACTTATGTCACTTTGATGGTGTCAGAGATTATGAGAGTAATAGTTTGGAATTTAAGTGTATATGGGAGATATTAGGCGCAAATGGTTTCCCATCTTTGAGTTATTCTCATGTGAGGCTTCTGAAGCAAAAGGTTATGGGGAAACAACACATAGATTTGACCATGTACTCATGAATACATGGGGTTCAGGGGAGTCGAGAACTTTCTTCTACCTATATAGAAATTTCACCTAAGTTTTTGAGGATGCAAATGTTTTCAAGGGGAAGGAAATGTCATATCACATAGGGTGCAAATAATCTCTTTCATCAAGGCAATTGCATGAATTCCAAATGGCCTCCATAGCTATTATGGGTGCGAAGAGTCTCATACATGTATTCTCATTGAGAGGATGGCATAGATGTTAGTTGGGAGGTGAATCTAAAGGAGATCCCGATGTGTTTGTGGCTATGGGAGTCGTCCATTAGAGAAATTGTCAGAAGAAGGTTGTGAGGGTGTAATAATAACGTATCCAATAAAAATAATTTCAAGTTTCCCTCATCTTTTTCATGTTACAAAGTGTGGCCAACCCTTAGAATCCAATATTACTTGGTCTTGTTGGTTATCCATTTGGATTATTATTTGTGCATTAAGTTCGCAAGAACCTATGAATCTAGACCAAGTAAGACACGTAATTCTCCTAGAAGAGTACATATTATAAACTTTATAAGAAAAGTGAGGAATTTATTAAGTTCTTTTTTATTATATCAAAGAATCATGGAATTTTACATCAAGGCAAAGAACCTCAATGATAAAGTCAAAAGTAAAGACATTTCAATGATTAAAATGACAAACATTTGATTCCTAGTCAATTTTATTTGACTTTGGCCTTTTTTGTTTACTCTAAGATAGATGTAGTACCCCTCATAAGTGTTTCACTTCTTCTCATATCGAGGAACATCCATATATGAATGCGGAGATGGTGCCATATGTCTTAAATAAATAAAGTATGGGACTAAATCTTTGAAGAATCATGGGCATCATTAATTGTGACCTTGAAAAGAATCATTTATGCATGCTTAAAATAATTTTATGTATTGAATCTAATATTGATGTTCAAGCAAGTGTATAAGAGTTAAAATTTCAAAAATAGATTGCATGCATATAAAAGGCACACAAAAATCCCAAAACAAAATAGCTATAGAAAAAGTTCAACTTGCGTCATCATCTCCAACATCAACATATGGATCAAAACCTCATCTTAAGAAGAGAAGCACCAAGGGTTTCTAAAGAATTCTTATTAAAAAAATAAAAGTGGTTGAAAGGATGAACCCAAAACATGAGAAATTCAAGGCATTCATAATGATCAACGATATTTCAAATCAAATGTCAAGGAAAGAATCCCACAAAGTGATTCCTAACCACCTACTCCCTTGCATTAAAATGCACCTACACCTCTAGCTTCCCCCATCATTCTAATCCTATTTTCTTCATGCCAATTCTTTGATGTTTGCATTGCTTGTATCTATTTTCCTTTACACAAGAATTGTACTAGAAACTATGCTGCTTACTTTTTCGACAAGCACAAAAATTTTCTTGGAATAGACCATAATTCATAAGATTGCATTTTGTTCATAAGCCATGCTAAATTCGTTGGAGTTTGATATCTGTAGAAGTACACAGGCACTAAGGAAGAAGAAGAACCTTGAAGTACAACAAATTATTGAATGTACTACCAAGAGAATGTACAAAGATAAGTGATCATTAGGGTTACATGAGTATATACAAACCTGGGAAAATAAATTATCCTAAAGAGGGAAAAACATTACCCCCGTATTACTAAGTGTGTTCACGCACAACCCTATCAAAATATATTAAAAAATCCCACCTGGGAGTGATGAGATGAACAAGAAGCTAGCATTCATGTATAAGGAAGTAGCAAGCTATGTGAAAAGGAATCAATCCATGAAAGGAAGTAAGCCTAAACCTTTTCAAAAAGCTTAAAAGTTCTCCCTAGGCAAAGCCTTTGTAAAAAGGTCTACAACATTATGTGCCCACATAAAACAGACTGATCTCTCCAATAGAGAGTCTCTCCCTAACATCATAATAGTGCACATCAATGTGCTCTGTGCAAGCATGGAACACATGGTTTCTCACAATTTCCAATGTTCCCTAATTTTTAATAAAAAATGGTGGTGGAAAAATACTGACCAATAACCAAACCAACCAAAATTTATCTAACCTACGCACACCCAACTCTCATTGTGAAAGTTTCCCTATACTCATCCTCACAGCTAGAAGTGGCTATATATTGCTCAACTAAGATATGTGTGAACTACCAAGCATGAAGAAAAAACAATTTGTGGACACACAAATGTCATAACAACTAGCCCAGACTGAGTATGAAAAAGTATGTAAATTTAGGGGTAATGATCCTCCCTTGGGATAAAATAATCCAAGTATCCATATACCACTCAAGTAGAAAAAGATGTGTAACTGTATGCCAATGCTTGGCACTTGGACAATGCATAAACTTGTGCATCTGATAGATGAAAAATTGAATATCAATCCAAGTTATGCATAAGTAAATCAAGCATCCAATAGCTTGTTGATAGAGAAAAACATCAAATGCATTTCCAACATCATAAAGACTCAAGCAATAAACCTATTTCCATAGGAGAGGCAATACGTTTGCAATCTTCAAGGCCAAAAAACTACAATAATGTGTCAATATATTTTGTTTGACACAAAGTTGTTCCCACATCAGCTTTCATAAATTGAAAGCCCACATAATAATGCAAATACCCCAAATTTGACATCTCAAAGAGGCATGAAAATCACCCTTAAATCTAGCAATATGCTTTTCATTAGGATCAATGAGTAACATGACATCAATGTATATAAAAATGATTAGAAGCAAATCATCTACACACTTAACATATAAGTTGCTCTCAATTGGAGAGTTCTCAAATCCATGTGCTAGCAAGTAGGCATGTATCTTTTTCATACGACGCACATAGTGCTTGCTTCAATCCATACAACACCTTTTTTGACCTGCACACTTTTTCTCATGCCCTTTCTCCATAAAAGCAAGGGGCTCAAATACATACACTTCTTCATGTAAATCACCACTCAATTGCAATTTTGATGTCCAATTGATATACATTCCAATGATCATGAGATATAAGTGCACAAATTCTATGAAAAGTGGCCATTTAGCACGTGAGAGAAAAAATCTCGCCAAAATCAATGCCCTTTTCTTGAGTATAACCTTTGGTAACAAGGTTAACATTACACCTATGAATTGTTCCAACATGCTTTTGTTTCAGCTTGTATGTCCATTTAGCACCAATGGAATTTTTGTCTAGAGGAAAATCACATAAATATCAGGTACCATTCTTCATAACAACATCATATTTTGATTACATAGTAGCCACAAGATTTTCAAAATTCTATGCTTCATCAAAAGAAAAAATCTCACTCTCATCAGGAGGACTAGAGATAGCCATTGCATAACAATATGATGCAAAAGAAGTATTATGAGATCCTAAATGAGTATGATATGACAAAGTTACATCTAACTTGCTATCTCTCAAAGTCTAACACTAGTCATTTTGGCATTGTTTTTGCCTCTTCTACGTAAGCCATCTCATCAATAAGTTCATCAAGTAAATGCGCATTAGAAATGGAATGATCTACATCGTCATTTGAAACCTATAAAGGCTGAGAAATTGCCTTATTAGGACTAGCATGTGAATGTCCACTTGTAAAAGAAGGCAGCAACTAAAAAATATGAAAATGAACAAGAGATAGTTGGCAACCATGCCAAGCCTCATATGGAGTGATAGACTGCAATGGTTTGGTGGGGCACCTACTAAGTACATATGTTTCACACATAATAGCCTCAAGCTAGAAGCTATGTGGTAAAGCCCAACTTTTGACCATACCCCTCATCATATCCATGAGATATGTTCATCTTCTCAGCAACTCCATTTTGTTGAGATGTATATGGCACTATATATTGATGTTTTCTCCCACACTCAACCAAAAATGCATTAAACTCGAGAGACATATATTCCCCCCTCGATGAGAATGGAGGGTACCCATTTTACATGCTAATAGATTTTCAGCCATAACTAGGAACAGTTTAAAGCATATAGTCACCTCAAGATTTGCTTTCAATGGATAAACCCATGCATGTCTAGAAAATTCATTAATGAAAGTCATGAAGTATACGTAATACTCATATGAAGTTGTTTGGATAGGACCAAATAGATCACTATGAACAAGATGTAATATATATGCAAATCTAATTGAACCATCTTTTGGGAAGGAAGAATGCTACATTTTTTCCAAAATGCAGCCTTCATAGACATGTTTAGAAGGTGTGTCAAGTTTTGGCAAAAAGTACAATATTTCAATTTTTTGTAAGTGAAGCAAACTAGCAAAATTCAAAGGAATAAAGTGTGCATGCCAAAGCTTTGCATCTCATATAGCTTGAGAATCATGAACTGTATAAGATCATACGACCCAAGGTATATAATTCAAGAAGCAATGATAGCATTACCATTCAAAAGATCATGAATCATACATGCAAACCTTTCACAACGCTTTTGGGCAGAAGTAGTATTGACTGCAATTCATGTGATTAACCTTTCACCTAGTACTACCAAAGGTCTGAAAGTGGCACAAGAGTTATGGACGGGGAAGCCATCATATTACGATCATCTTCAAGTTTTTGGGTGTGAAGCATATGTTCATATACCCAAGAAACTTAGACAAAAGTTGGATCGTAAGTCACAGAAATGCATTTTTCTTGGATATGGTTGAGAAGGACAATTTGGATATCACTATGGGATCTTCAAACACAGTTAGTGATCAAAAGTAGTGATGTCATTTTCAATGAGTCTAAGATGCATAAACAACCCATTAAAGACGTTGAAGTGAGAAGAGTGTCTTTGAGGATACTAGTCCTCCAATTAGCATGCATAAAAATGTTGCACATAGGGATGTTCAAGAGAATGTCTGATCAGACCAGTCTGCAAATGTTCCTATTCAACAATCATTGAAACGCTCTACATGTTTCTCACATCCACCTGATAGATATGTTCCAGGTTTAGATTTTGTTATGCTAACAGATGTCGGTGAGCCTTCTTGCTACAAAGAGGCTATGTAGACAGAGGATCATGTCAAGTGGGAGCATGCCATGAAGAGTGAGTTGGATTCTATTCATAAGAATGGTACTTGGGATTTAGTACCTTTGGCAAAGGGAAGGAAAGCTTTACCATGTAAATGGGTATATAAGCTGAAATTCACATCAGAGAGTGCTTCTCCAAAGTATAAAGCATGACTTGTTGCAAAGGGTTTTAAGCAACAACATGGTGTCGATTTCAAGGAAATCTTCTCTCTAGTGGTCAAGATGACTACTATGCACGTGTTGCTTGGATTCGTTGCAATGGAGGACTTAGAGCTAGTCCAAATGGATGTGAAAATTGCTTTCTTGCATGGAGATCTTACAGATGAGATCTATGTTGGTGCAAACAAGCCTACACACATTGGCTTGGACCCTTGGAAGATTAGCATGGATAAAGTTCTTTATCAAGGCATTACTTAAGGCAAAGCTCACATGAACATATGCTTATGTGTTTCTACTTCTTACCCCTTGTAAAAGTATAAGTGACTTGTCACTTGGGTATAATCACTTTAAGTCACTTACCTACCATTAGAGTCGTGGATTTTTTGAATGTTGAGATGGAGAGAATATCTCCTTACTTTTAGAGGAGAGATTCAAGGGAGCCTAAGTTTGAATTTCAAATTCAAATGAGAATCAAACTCCTATAAAGTATGTAGTGAAAAAGTCGCGGGTTACACTGTCATTCTAGCTCACTTCCCGAGGCCAAATCTCTTTGTAATTCATTGTGTGTGAAGGTTACTCCATAGCCAACACCACAATACCTCATATAGCTTTGCTTGGCAAGCTAATGAGATTGTACAAACACATATATCAATAGAAGTATACATTCATCATCTCTGTTTTGTCTGAGTCACCTACTCCAAGTCTGTCAACTTCAAAGAAGCATTGCTCTGGATCTACTGAACCAAATCAAGAGATCTATAGCTCATTGGAACCAGCTCAAGGTCTACTACAAGCATACAAAATCTCAAAGGATTCCATTCAGCCATTTGGGAGAAAATCAAGTCGAAGGGCTCACTGGTATTTGTCTGCAGAGTTCCTGAAAAATCGGGGGTAGATATAATTTTGCTAAACTCATTTCTCAGAGCATAGTTAGTCAATTGAAGTGATTCCACTTGTGATTGGTAGCTTACTAAGGTACATTGTTACTCCCAAAAGGAATTGTGCCAATTTTAAGTGTGCTGGACACACTGAGTAAAAGTCTGAGCAGGTATCATTACAGGAATAGAAGGTTTTTGTTTGATTTGTGAAGTACCAAGTTATCTGTTTTGATTTGGTCATTACCCAAATCATTTCCAAAGCACATATATGGTTTCTTTATGTCATTAGGAAGCTAAACTTGTGTACTAAGCATATCTGGAAAGAAAAGAGGGCAGGTGTGAAGCAGGTTTTGCAGCACCAACTAATTTCCTGAGTGCATCCATCCATCACTCTCAACAGTGGTATCAGAGCAAAAGAAGGTAATCATGGGTGATGGTTTCCCTTCATTCATTGACAAATTGGACAGAAACAACTATCAAGCTTGGTCATTGAGAATGAAGACCTATCTACAAGGGAGAAGTCTATTTGGATACATATCAGGAGATGAGGAGTTGCCCTCATTCAAGACTAGAGGACTACCTACAAAGGATGAGCATGAAAGACTTAACCAATGGTGTGCAAAGGATGCTTTGGCAAGGTCTTATCTCTTAAACTCTATATCTGACTTTCTTTTACCTCATGTAAGAAACTGTAAGACTTCCCAAGAGACTTGGGAAACCTTGTCAAACTATTTTTCTTCCAACACAAGGGCTAGGAAGAATCAATTATGGATAGAGTTCACAACACTTAGGAAGCAGCCCAAGCAATCAGTCTCAGATTATGTGACAAAGATCAAAGATGTGGCAGACCAACTAGCAAGCATTGGAGAGGAAATTGAAGAGGAGCAAATAGTCAGGCAAGTGACAAATGGACTCAAGGCAGATGATAAGTGGGAAAGTTTCACCACTGCAATGGATCTCTACATGGACATGCATACCCCTGATCTCACAACACTCATGGGCCAACTATTTACACATGAAGCAAAGTTCACCAAGGCTGGAGATCAATCAAAAGGTAATAATCCCTCTGCTCTCTTTACTGATAAGAAAGTTAAAGATAAAGGCAAGAAGAAACAGGATGAAGAAGGCTCTACCTCTCAAGCCAATTATGCAAGGAGAGGTAGGTCATCTAGAGGAAGAGGCAGAGGAGGTAAGTCAGGTAGGGGGAGACCCTACAACTCATCACCTTGCAACATCTGTGGGTTGTCCAATCATACCACAGATGAATGCTACAAGAACTATAAAAACCAGAGAGGAAGAGGCTACTCAAGAGGTGGATACTCTCAAGGAAGAGGCAGATTCAACCACAATCAAAGCTACAATGGGTACAACAACCAATACAACAACAATTACAACAACAACCACAATGGAAGCTACCAAGGTGGATTCAGAAATAGAAGAGACTACAACAACTACACAGAGGAGCAAGATGACTCCTTACTGATCATGAATATGACCTCAAAGATAGGTACAAATGATGATCATTTATTTTATATTGACTCAGGATGTTCTAACCATGTAGCTGGCAATGTGGCATTGCTTTCTGATTTGGAAGAGCCCAAGGGCAAACATCAGGTACAAACAGGTGATGACACTAAACACTCTGTTGTCAAAGTTGGAAATGTGAAGACATGTGATGGTAATCAGAACCTATTAAGCAGGGTACTCTATGTACCAACAATAACTAAGAATCTGATGAGTGTTGGTCAGATTGTGGAGAAAGGTTTGCAGGTCAGATTCACACAACATGGAGCATATGTGGAGGACCCAAAACAAGGATTCAGGAGGATAGCCAAAGGGGAGAAATCAGGTAGATTATTTACATTTGAGCTAGAAGATACAAAAAATATTGCTTTGTATAACTATAAGGATCAGACACTCTCAGAGTTAGAGATATGGCATAAAAGACTAGGGCACATAGGTGAAAGGACTATCAAGCAAATGTGCAGGGATCAGTGTGTGCTTGGGATACCTAATGTATCCAAGCAACACATGATTTACAAATGTGGATCATGTCAATTTGGTAAGTCTCACAGATTACCCTACTCAAGGAAAGGTTTCATGCATGAAGACTACCTAGACTTGGTACACACAGATGTTTGGGGACCTAGCAAGGACCCTTCCATTTCTGGTTCAAGGTATTATGTGTCCTTCATTGATGACTATAGCAGATGGACCATTTTGTACTTTATGAAGCATAAAGATGAAGTGTTTAATTGTTTCAAAAGGTATCTTGCACTTGTTGAGAATCAAACAGGTAGAAGCTTGAAGAGGTTAAGATCAGATGGTGGAGGAGAATACTTCTCCAATGAGTTTGAAGATTTCTTGCAGGAAAGAGGCATCAAGAGGGAAATCACTACCAGATACTCACCTGAACAAAATGGGGTAGCAGAAAGAAGGAATAGACTTATAGTGGAAACAGCTAGGTCTATGCTCAATGAGAAAAAGTTGCCAAATTACCTATGGGCAGAGAGTGTGTCCACTGCCACCTATCTCATCAATAGGTTGCCATCCAAATCACTTGATGGCATGACACCATATGAAGCATGGCATGGTAAGAGACCCTCTCTAGATCACTGCAAAATCTTTGGATGTGTAGCATATGTGCATATTCCTTCACAGGTAAGAGGAAAGCTAGACCCAAAGGCAGAGAAATGTATCTTCATTGGTTATGATTTGAACCAAAAGGGATACAGATTCTATAACCCCACAAACAAAGGGTTCAAGGTAAGCAGAGATGTCATATTTGATGAGAATGACTCATGGTATGAGAATGAATGCAGGAAAGTAAGTCTACCTTATGACATGGAGGAAGATTTTCCAAAGCTTACCAAGGAAGAGCCAACACAGCAAGAAGATTCAAGCTCAGATGATGATACCATCAACCTTGAAGAGTTCAAGGCTTGGAAATCCAAAGGAAAGATGAAGATGAAGCAATTGGAGGACAAGGCAGAAACTTCCACTCAAGCTATGAGAAGATCTCAGAGAGAGAAGAAGAAACCTATCAGATTTGGGTATGACACATCACTTGTAACTAAACATTCTGTATACCTTGCAAAAGATTTGTTGAATGAAGAACCAGGTACCTATGAAGAAGCAATTACAAAGCCAGAATGGAGAGAAGCAATGGATGAGGAGATAGAAGCCCTAAAAGAGAGTGATACTTCGGACTTGGTACCCAAGAAGGAGACTATGAAGGTAATTGGATCCAGATGGATCTACAAATTGAAGAAGAATTCAGATGGGACAATTAACAGGTACAAAGCTAGGTTGGTAGCCAAGGGTTTTGCACAAACCCAAGGCATTGATTATGAGGAGACATTTTCTCCTGTGGCCAAGATGCCAACTATCAGAGTATTGGTGAGTGTAGCTGCATCCAAGAATTGGAACATGTACCAATTGGATGTGAAGAATGCATTCCTAAATGGATGGATATCTGAAGAAGTCTACATGTCACAACCACCTGGCTATGAAGATCCAAGAAAGGTACATTATGTTTGTAAATTGAAGAAGGCTCTCTATGGTTTGAAGCAGGCACCTAGAGCATGGAACTACAGATTGACCACCTACCTTCAAGACCAAGGATTTGTGATGAGCAAAGCAGACACTTCTCTATTCATAAAGAGAAGTAGTACAGAGGTAATCTACTTATGTGTTTATGTTGATGATATCATCATTACAGGTAATGATGTCAATGGGATTAGACACATCAAGGGTCAGATGATGAAAGAATTCAAGATTAGTGATCTTGGATTACTAAAATACTTTCTAGGTCTTGAATTGATCTACACAAACTCAGGTATATACATTACTCAAAAGAAGTATGTACAGGATATGGTCAAGAAGTTTGGCTTGCAGGATGCTAAGGTATCTACTACCCCAATGGAGGTTAATCAAAAGCTAAGTGCTCATGAAGGAGAAGAACTCAAAGACATTACAGGATATCAAAGTATTGTGGGTAGTTTGAACTATGCTACCTTGACAAGAATTGACATAGCATATGGAGTAAGTGTGCTTAGTCAATTCATGCACAAACCTAGAATACCTCACCTAGAGGCAGCAAAGAAGATCTTGAAGTACCTCAAGGGAACTCAAAGTCATGGTTTGTATTTTCCTTACACATCAGACATTGATATTAAAGTCTATTCAGATGCAGATTGGGCAGGATGCAAGGATGATAGGAGGAGCACCTCAGGGTACATTTGTTTTGCAGGAGATAAGCCTATCTCTTGGTCAGCTAAGAAGCAACCTACAGTGGCATTATCATCCACTGAAGCAGAGTATAGAGGACTTGCAAATGCTACTCAAGAAGCTATCTGGTTGAAGCTTCTATATACAGAGTTAGGTCTATTCACAAGACCACCTATTATATTTGGAGATAACACTAGCTCTCTTCACCTTGCAGCAAATCCAATTTATCATGCCAGAACCAAACACATAGAGGTTCATTACCACTATGTGAGAGAGAAATTGTTAAGTAAAGAGATTCAATTGACATATGTTTCTACTAATATGCAATGTGCAGATTTACTTACCAAGGCATTGGATGGAAACAAGCTAGGAAGATTCAAATCTATGATTGGATTGCAGGAAGTAATTGAAGAATGAAGAAGAAGACTTAAGCCAAAGTGTTTGGCTTGAGGGGGAGCTGTTGGTGCAAACAAGCCTACACACATTGGCTTGGACCCTTGGAAGATTAGCATGGATAAAGTTCTTTATCAAGGCATTACTTAAGGCAAAGCTCACATGAACATATGCTTATGTGTTTCTACTTCTTACCCCTTGTAAAAGTATAAGTGACTTGTCACTTGGGTATAATCACTTTAAGTCACTTACCTACCATTAGAGTCGTGGATTTTTTGAATGTTGAGATGGAGAGAATATCTCCTTACTTTTAGAGGAGAGATTCAAGGGAGCCTAAGTTTGAATTTCAAATTCAAATGAGAATCAAACTCCTATAAAGTATGTAGTGAAAAAGTCGCGGGTTACACTGTCATTCTAGCTCACTTCCCGAGGCCAAATCTCTTTGTAATTCATTGTGTGTGAAGGTTACTCCATAGCCAACACCACAATACCTCATATAGCTCTGCTTGGCAAGCTAATGAGATTGTACAAACACATATATCAATAGAAGTATACATTCATCATCTCTGTTTTGTCTGAGTCACCTACTCCAAGTCTGTCAACTTCAAAGAAGCATTGCTCTGGATCTACTGAACCAAATCAAGAGATCTATAGCTCATTGGAACCAGCTCAAGGTCTACTACAAGCATACAAAATCTCAAAGGATTCCATTCAGCCATTTGGGAGAAAATCAAGTCGAAGGGCTCACTGGTATTTGTCTGCAGAGTTCCTGAAAAATCGGGGGTAGATATAATTTTGCTAAACTCATTTCTCAGAGCATAGTTAGTCAATTGAAGTGATTCCACTTGTGATTGGTAGCTTACTAAGGTACATTGTTACTCCCAAAAGGAATTGTGCCAATTTTAAGTGTGCTGGACACACTGAGTAAAAGTCTGAGCAGGTATCATTACAGGAATAGAAGGTTTTTGTTTGATTTGTGAAGTACCAAGTTATCTGTTTTGATTTGGTCATTACCCAAATCATTTCCAAAGCACATATATGGTTTCTTTATGTCATTAGGAAGCTAAACTTGTGTACTAAGCATATCTGGAAAGAAAAGAGGGCAGGTGTGAAGCAGGTTTTGCAGCACCAACTAATTTCCTGAGTGCATCCATCCATCACTCTCAACAATCTATATGGAACAACCACAGGGTTATGTAGTTCCTAGCCAGGAAAGTCTAGTTTGTAAACTCAAGAAGAGCTTGTATGGACTTAAATAGTCCCCTAGACAATGGTACCACAATAATGAATGTATTACCAGTAGAATGTACAAAGATAAGTAACCCGTTAGGGCAATAGGTGTATATACAATATGGGAGAAAAAACCTCCTAAACAGGGAAAAAAGTGCCATGATATTCCTAATGTGTTCACACACATCACTACCTAAATATATCAACCAATCCCCCCTGGGATTGATGCGATAAACAAGTACTTGGCACTAGACTATCCACATGTAAAAAAGAGGTAGCAAAGTATCATACATGTCTTTGGAGCTAACAGATATCTCCTTCGTACATGTAAGTAAAGGTCGAATAGCATCTTCCAAAAAAATAATATCATGGCTAACCAGAATGTGTTTAGTCTGTGGATGATACAGACGATAGCCTTTGCTTTTAGAACTGTATCCAACAAAAATACATTTTACTACTTTATCATCCAATTTCTTGTGATGTTGTTAAGGCACTAATGCATATGCCAAACAACCAAGTGACAGATGGCTTACAACCATGCCAAGCCTCATATGGAGTGATAGACAACAATGCTTTAGTGGGACATCTGTTAAGGACATATGTTGCACACATAATGGCCTCAAGCCAAAAGCTATGTGGTAAAGCCTGGCTCTTGACCATACACCTCGCCATCTCCATGAATTATCTATTCTTCCATTCAGTAACTCCATCTTTTTGAGGTGTATATGGTAGTGTACACTGATGTTTATCCCACATTCAGCCAAAAATACATTAAAGTCAGAAGACGTATATCCCCCCCCCCCCCCCCCCCGATCAGAACGCAGGATGCCCATTTTACATGTTGATAGATTTTAATCCAAAACCAAAAACTATTAGAAGCACATAAAAACTTTGGAATTTTCTTTCAATGGATATACCCATGCATGCCTAGAAAAATCATCGATGAAAGTCATGAAGTAAAGATAGTTCCAAAAGAGGGAACTATTTTATTTTTTTTAATTTATTTTTTTATTTCTTTTATTTTGTTTATTTTATTATTATTATTTTATTTTTATTTTTTAGTTTATTTATTTTATTTATTTTGTTTTTATTTATTTTCTTGATTTTTTAGTATGGGCGTTCAAAAAAAATTATAAAAAAAAACAACAACAACAACATTTTTTTTAATTTTTATTATATATATAATTTAATTTTTTATTATTTTTTTTTAAATTTTTATGGCTCAAAGCTTTTGGCTCTGGATTGTGCCTCGGTTGGCCGTTTTTTACAAAAATGGAGTCATTTTAATGTTTTTTGGCACCTCGGGACTCAGTTTTTTACTTTATTTTTCCCCGTTCCCACTTTTTCTTTGGCATTTGGTCCAAATCCACATGTTTTGCGCACGATTATCAACTGTTTTTATTTTACCACTTTGGCCACATTGTCTATTATCACCTCCTCTCACCATATGTTTCAATAATTCACATATGCTCCCTCTGTAGCTTTCCTCTTTGATCATTTTTCCCCTCTCCAGACCCCATAATCCTTCTCCCAATCCCTCCCTTTAACCATCTGCCCAGCCACATCCTTAACCCTCCCGACCCTATCCCTCTCAGCCCCATCAACCCTCCCTTCCCCTTCCTTTCTACCCTCCCCTTGCCCCCTTTTTGCTTTTCCATAACAAACTCTCACTTCTGGTTCTTTTCTGGTGCTTGATCTCGTGGAATTGGTTGCTGCTCAGATGTCCTCTTCAAGATTTTGCAGCTCCATTATCATGATGTTCTATATGCTCAGCGTTTTGGCTATAGCTCTCCGGGATGGAGAGCACATTAGGTGGTGGGCAACTGTTGAGCCCATAAAAGTCACGTTGGTCAAAGTCGATTGCGGCCAAAGTCAAAAGGTCAAACTCAACTGGTCAAAGTCAACAAAGTCAAGGTCAAAGTCAACAGGTGCAAAGTCAAAGTGCTAAAGTGCAGGTGTCAAAGTGCACAGGTAGTGCACAATTAATTGTCCACAAAGGGTAAATTGGAGAAAGTGGGTTGCAGGTTGCAGAGGTATTTTCTCTAATTTCCCTAAGGTTCAAAGTGTTTTTTAAAGTGTTTTGGAAGGTTCAGGTGAACCCCCTCTTATGTGCAAAAGTGAAGACTTAAAAGGAAATGTGAAGGTATGTGAAGCGGCAGCGTACGCACAGGTGAAAGTATGGTCCCCCCATTAAAATTTTGGTTTTAGTCTAAAGTCACTACAGGACAAAACAGTGAGTCGTTGGCTGCCACTTGTGAAGAAAATCTTGGGACATCAAAGTGAGCACCAAGATACTATTGCAGTTAGGAGCATACGTGATCGGCACACTCAAATCAAGGCAAGGACTATTCTTGGACCAATCTTAGAGTAAGCAAGAGAAGCATAGTCTAAGTGAAGCAAGAGAGAGAAGTGCAAGGGTCACCAGTGTGCGACCCAGAGAAGTGGAGTTGCAGGAGTGCATAGAGAGTGACTAAGGGATTGTGCAGAGAGTGCTAAGCTATACTCCCCCAAGGATCTCAAGGTCTCATTGCAGTGTGCGTGTGCCGACAGAAGGTATTCACTCCTCCCCCTTTGTGGAAGCTTGGTGCAAGGTGTGCACAAGGATAAGCTTGAAGCAGGTGGAGGTCTGGTGCAGAGGAGGCCGGCGGCAAGAAGACTTTGGGATATTTGGTATTTTGTAATTGAGCACTCTATGTGTTTGTGCACAGAAGTATTGGCTAGTATTGTGCTCCAAACATTGTAATTGTCTTACTGTAATCAATCGGCAGAAGCTTCCAAGGTGTATTTTCTCTTCTGGTCTTTTCCTTTTCTCCTACAAACCCTCAAAATCCTTCTTGTCTAAGAATCCCCCCCAACGAAATTTGGCACGCACGGCGGGACTTCCAAGGAGATTTGAGCTTAGGAGAAACCAAGTGCACAGCATAGAAGAGATCAAGTGTCGACAGAACCGAACCACAGTGCTACTTCATCAAACTAAAGGTAAATATTCTTATCAGGTGTCTCATATTCAGTGGGCTATGAGCTACTCATGACCGCAACCCGGTCCCAAACATTGAGGGTCACCTGCAAGCAAACAAGAAGGAAGGTTGTTAGAAGGTCCTCCAGTCCACTATCTTCAACATCATCAGTCAAGAGCATGGCGGATCAGGTAGACTTGGAAACTTTACTCTCTAGATTAAATATAAAGTTTCCTTCTTTCAAAGGCCTAGCTCAGGAGGATCCGGATGAAGACATTAGAAGGTTTTTGGCACTATGTAAGACTAGAGGCCTAATGGGTAGGGAGGATGCCTTTTTTGTTCTCTTCCCTGGGTAGGGAGGATGCCTTTTTTATTCTCTTCCCTGCCACATTAGAGGGATTAGCTGATAAGTGGTTCAGGCAGTTTGCTGAAAACCATTTTACCACTTGGGATGTGATGAAAGATGCATTTAAAAATCAGTTTCAGCATGGCAACACTGCGGAGATTATCATAGAAGAGCTAGAAAATTTAAGATTGGGTCCAAGAGAAAAGTTCCCAGAGTTTGTGACTCGGGCCAAAGCACTAATGGCTAAATTGCCAGATCCACCACACGACTTTTTTGTTAAGAAGTGGTTAGCTAAGCCCCTACCAGTGGCCACCCAATGCAAAATAAAGGAATTAGTGTTACCTACAGCCTCCATAGAGGAGTTCATCAACACAGCCACACGCTTGGAGCAGATAAGGTACCAGTATGGAGCAACTTCTTCCCAACCAACATATGGTACAGAAATGGAGGATCCAGTGATCCAGCTAAGGAAGGAGCTGGAGGGCTTAAAAAGAAATAAGCCCTACAAAGAGGAGGAGAATGTTGTTGCTCAGTTGAGAAGGGAGATTAAAGCACTAAGCTCCAAAAGGAGGAGGAGGCCCAGGCAGAGGAATTGGCTCAGCTGCGACAGGAGTTGTAGGAGCTCAAAGGAGGTGGCATCAAGAGTGGACTTTGGTGTTCCATGTGCAGCAAGCAAGGTCACATAGTAAGTGAATGTCCTCTGTTAAGTGTGACTTGTCAATTATGCAGGAAAGTTGGCCATGAGGCCCATGAATGCCAATCAAGAGGAATGCCTGCAACGACATACTAGACACAAGGAGGACCCCCAACACCAGCAAATGTGATGGCTGCGGCACCAAATCAAGGTAACAACTATAATCCTAGACAGAGGAATAACTTTGGAAATGGGCCTAGGAGGCCAATCATCTGTTTCAGATGTGGAGAATGCGAGCACTATCAAAGTAGGTGCACCCTACCAGAAAATGCCCTCCTTGCAGGAACTGCCCTGATGCAAGAGACCATTATACAAATTGTTGTCCTAAGAATCAAGCCTCTTCATCCGGGCCTCATATTCAAATGATTTCGGTGCACAAAGAAGAAGTGTGTGATCTAGTCAATGAGCCATCACCATCTACCAGGGTGGTGCAATTAGAAGAAATAGAATCTTTGACTGTGCAGACAAGAAGCAAGGGGAAGGCTCAAGCAGACATAGGACAAGGGTCAAAGATTAAGGAATGGAATCAAAATAGAGAACCATCTGAAGATAAAGTCACCACAGGTGCAGATACAGGTCAAAAAGGAGATCTCATATGCACCAGTGATGCCATTGGGCATGCCTTCAACAGGGCTCATGAGGAGTTTGATAAGTCAACTGGAGCCCATGCTCTCAAGGAATCAGAGGCTTCAAAACTACTCAAGTCCATGAAAAAGGAGGTTAGTATTTTTTATTTAATAAAGATGGATGGGAAATTTAGGTTAGAGTTATTGCAGATAATTGATGAAGCTTCCACTACAAGTTTGGTGGCAAAGACTGTTGTTTTACATAAAGGAAAAATTGTAGGGGAAGTACCCCTTACAGATTATAAAAGTCCTCGGCTGACAGTATCTATCCAAGGTCATGAATTTCAAGGAGTTATTGTGGATGGTGGTTCTGGCATTAACTTGATGCCTGAACATACAATGGAAAAGATTGGACTCCACCCTTCAAGGCCTGCAAATTTCACTGTTACTTTGGCAGATCAGAGCAAAATAAGGCCCTTGGGAGTGATCCCAAAAGTTCCACTTGAAGTACAAGGTAATCTATTCATTCTGGATTTTATGGTTTTAAGATTGCCCCAGGTTGAAGGAGCATTTCCCCTCTTAATTGGACGACCATGGCTGAGGCATGTGTTGGGGATGTAAGGGTCATGTGACCTTACCCCCATATTCATATATATACATCATATATAGAGCATTGCCTCAAGAGAGATCATTATGTGGGTTTCGAGGCTCCCACGCATATCCGCGCGTCGTTCCTCTCTTCTCTCTCCCTCCATCTCCTCCTTCCTCCTCTTCTTCTGCACTCCAAACCCCTTCATTGGTATCAGAGCATGTTGAAGGCTGGTGTGCAAGAAGCTTCAATGGAAGCTTAGGTGAGAAGAGGTAGAAGTGCAGGTCGGCATCTCTTGACAGCAGTTCAGTATTTCGGTCATAACTCGAGCTAGGAAGCTCGGATTGACGCGTTTTAAAGTTCTGTGCGTAGCTAACACAGAGAGCTACAACTTCACAGAAGGGCGCAAAACCTGGTTCGGACTTCTGAAGTGCCAAAAATTCGAAAAACGCAGAGAATTGTAGAAGGCGAATCTACATTGAGTAGGACAGCAGGTCGGTTTTTTTGTCATAACTTGAGTTCTACAGCTCGGAATGCGATGATTCAACTTGCTGCTTGTAGCTTGGAAAGATAGCTACAACTTTGTAGAAGAACTCAGATCCAGATTCTGAGTTTTAAGTTGCCGAAATTGCAGAATAAAGAGCAGTACTGTTGCAAGTGAAAGTGAAATTGACAGCAGGTGCTTGTTTTGAGCATATCTTGAGCTACGCACCTCCGATTGAGGTGTTCTTTATGTCGTTACGTAGCCAAGAAGCAGATCTTCAAGTTTGCTGAAGACCAAAAGTTCAGATTCAGAGGTTATCACCTCTGAAACAGCAAAACACAGAGCAGTACAGTTTTGCCCAAACAACCCTAATTGCACTTGGAGGTTGAATTTGCTTTGGAACTTCTTCGAGAGAGAATTTATGGTGTGCAAGCTCTTATTTTCAGAGCTTCAAAACATTATACATGTATGATCATTGTGTTAGCTCCTCCATATGAGAGTAGAGCATGATCTTGTTACGTGTTTGGCATGTAAGATGACATTGTGGTATACTCCTTTTTGAGGTTTATGTCATCATGAGTTCGATCATGGATGTATAGTGGCATTGTGGTCTACATCTTGCTTATGCCACTTGGTTATGGATTTACTTGCCGGTTGCACATACTTTTATGAGAGTT
Source organism: Ceratopteris richardii (assembly GCA_020310875.1). Taxonomy (NCBI): domain Eukaryota; kingdom Viridiplantae; phylum Streptophyta; class Polypodiopsida; order Polypodiales; family Pteridaceae; genus Ceratopteris; species Ceratopteris richardii. The sequence goes on from CM035415.1 coordinate 165,171,239, forward strand.
GATTTTGGATCTTGTTTGGTACTTGTATCTTTTGTTTTCTTTGCAGGTACATGATCCAGATTGGAGCCTCAGTTACACATTCGTTTGTCATCATTATTAGCATTTGGTCATTGATTGATATGTATTTGCCAGTGTGATTCTTGGCATATGTGGATGGTGATTCCCACATGGTTATTTTGGTTCTAGAGTCCATTTTACAAAGGAGATGCTGCCGAAATTTCATCGACTTTTATGCTAGAAAGGAGCTCTTGTGGATCTTGAAGCTTTTGCGATAGCTTTGGATCATTGACTATCTCCATTCACTTGGATTTGGTCACAGGTTATTTGTGATAGATTGGACCATCTTGCAGGATTCATTCTTGAGTGGGAGGTGCATCACCATTGTATTGGCGTGTATTGCCATTAGTTTTTTGGCACATGTAGTTGCCATTATCTTTGATTATATCAGTGACAGGTGGTGACATATTACTTATTGTTCTTTCATTATTGGTTATCTTGTTTGATTGCTCAGTTTTCAGGGGATACTCTGTCGAAATTTTCCCAGGATTCTTTCACATCTACTTGGTCACTTTGGAGACTTGGTGAGCAGGCTTATGCTCATGGTTTTATATGCATGGTAGATGCATGGTTATGTGACAGGTGGTTCACATGGTTTTCTTCTCCAGTGAGACATATGTGATGTGAGTTATGCATATGGATATGCAGCTGTGATCCTATTTAGGATAGAGTATTGTTTCTAGTCTCTTATTACATTGGTAGTCTTGGATTGCCAGCATGGTGTCTTCTCGATTCGATGGTATTGACTTTCCAAGATGGAAAGCTCAGATGTGGCATACATTGGTTCGTGCAGGGTTACACATGTATGTGCATAGAGATGCACAGAGGCCTCGTGACATGCCCGATCACGTATGGATGGATATGGATGCATTGGCCAGCTCCACTATCCGATTACAGCTTGTGGATTCTATATATGAGTCTGTTATGTATGAGGAGACGAGCAGTGCATTATGGCAGAGACTACATGATATGTATGTGAGTCCATTGACTCATGTGAGACATAGATCACATCGACGACTTCGATGTTGGCACTGTGGCCGTGATGGCTATACTCGACGACGTTGCTTCAGGCGGATGCGACGACGACGTCAGAGATATGCACGTGATGCAGGTCAGGTAGTAGTTTCAGGAGAGTCTATAGCAGTTGATTATGCTAGTGATGGTGATATCACTTTCTCCTATAGTTCATCTCATGATTCCTCTTGTTCATTGGATAGCACACATATGGCTTGGTTACTTGATGCATTAGCCAGTTTTCATATTACTCCACATCGTGAGTGGTTTTGTCGATTCTCAGGTGAGAGTCGTGGATGTGTGCACTTACCTGATGGTATGACATATGACATTGAGGGTGCAGGAGATATATGCCTTATGCTACCTAGTGGAGCATCACTTATACTCAGACATGTACGCTATGTGCCTTCATTCCCTATGAGCTTGATTTCAGTTAGCCAGTTACAGGAGAGCAGGTGTTATGCATTCCTTGGTGAGCATCATTTTCAATTGCAGTTGAGACAGCTTATGCTTGTCAGAGGTGCCAGGATTGGGCACATGTATCCACTGCAGGTACTTTATGTGAGAGACAGTCTCGTCTCAGTGGGAGTTCAGCCTTATGTGCGATGTGAGACTCGTCATGTCTCATTTTATCTACCTACAGATAGGTCTATTGACATTCATGATGCACATGTATGGCAGGATTCAGATGCTCATATGGATGCACATGTAGAGCATATTTCGGATGCTCATGATGCTTATATAGAGCATGATTTTCTTGATCATATGGATGCTCACATAGAGCATACTTTGGATGATCAGTTGGATGCTTTAGAGCATGATCTGGATGCTCATATAGAGCATTATGATGATACTCAGTTAGAGTGTGATCATCAGTTTGACCTTGGTGTTGATGTTGTGCAGTTAGCTCATGTGGAGCATGATCATACACTTGGTGTGGTAGAGCAGGATTGCTCTCATGATACACAGTGTATGGTAGAGCATATTAGCTCTCAGGATGCACACCTAGACACATCCTTGGTTGATAGGATGACTGATTTAGATGCTGAGGAGTCAGCTATTATGCAGTCATTCTTGGATTCGCTCATGCCAGATGTTGACATAGATATGTCAGGACATGTTGGTCTTGACGATGGTGTTTTGGATGCCTTGGATATAGGCATGGCTGACATGCTTAGGTTAGCCAGGATAGCACATGTTTCGTCAGCATTCGGGAGTTTGATGTACGAGTTGTTATGCTCGAGACCAGACATTGCAGTTGCTATCGGAGCATTTGCACTTGGAGTTGTCAGTCGTTCGATGATTGACATAGGCATGGAGCGAGTGGGAGCTTTGCAGGAACTTCATCAGTTCTTGCATCAGTCAGATATGAGCTCGACTCTTGTCGATATGAGTCTAGAGCAGTTTGAGGTGCATGGATACACCTTGTTCGAGGCAGTTGGTGTAGGCTGATCTGGTATGGGTAGAGATCCGGACTCTTCCTGTACATTATTGTATAGTCCTACATCATTCTTTGTATATGTTACCACTTATGGTCACATTGACCCTTAAGTGGGAGATTGTTGGGGATGTAAGGGTCATGTGACCTTACCCCCATATTCATATATATACATCATATATAGAGCATTGCCTCAAGAAAGTTCATAATGTGGGTTTCGAGGCTCCCACGCATATCCGCGCGTCGTTCCTCTCTTCTCTCTCGTTCCATCTCCTCCTTCCTCTTCTTCTTCTGCACTCCAAACCCCTTCAACATGCAAGTGTCATTCATGATTGGGGCAAGGACACTATGTGGGTACAAAAGAAAGGGCAAGAGCTGACACAGATTCATTTAGAAGAGGGCCCAGATAATCAAGGAAACACTAGCATGATGCAAACAGTTGGTATATGCATGGAAACAGAATTGGAGGATCAACCCCAAATAGATTTCCAGGAAGAAGAGGATATTCTAAATTGGCTCCAAGCAGGCAACTCTTCCTCTTGTTTTGGAATTTTTCTTAATAATTATTGCACGACTGAAGGTTATGGTGAAGATAAGGAGAAAGTCCAAGTTGATGGATTGGGAGAGCCCATCACAAACCACAGAAGGGGCAGGAAGACACCCCTCAAATACAACTTGGAGGAGGATATGACAACCACAGATAAGGAGGTTACTGAAGCTAAAGGCAAGGTAAAAAATTCTAGTGAAGAATGTTCTTTCCCAATTCAAGAAATTCCTGCAGGATGGATGCAGGACAAGGAGGAACACATTGAAGTCCAAAATACACCTGCTTATGAAGCAATGCACGAAAAGCTAGTAGAAGAAGACAAGGTAGAAGATGAGCACGAAGATAATATGGTAGAGAGAAATCCTGTCCAAGAAATACAATTAGGCACTCAAGACAATAATCGGCCAGTTTTGGTGGCCACTTGGTTGTGGAGCCACCCAGGGCTCCTTGAAAAGGTAAAATCATTCTTGACCCATTATACAGATGTTTTTGCCTGGCATTATAAAGACTTAGAAGGAGTGCCTGTAACTTATGGAGAGCACAGAATCCCTCTGGTTGATGGAGCCAAACCCATAAGAGGGAAGAGTTATAGACTTAATCCAAAATATGCTGAAGCTGTCTGTGTGGAAATACAGAAGATGGAGGATGCAGGAATCATCATTCCTGTAGAACACTCAGCGTGGCTCTCACCTATGGTTATAGTACCAAAGAAGAATACTAATAAAATCAGAATTTGTGTTGACTTTAGAGCACTTAACAAGGTGACCATTCCAGATGGTTTGCCAATGCCTTTTGCAGAGCAGGTCATTGAAGAAGTGGTTGGGCATGCATTATATAGCTTTATGGATGGATTTAGTGGCTATAATCAAGTTGCAGGTTGCAGAGGTATTTTCTCTAATTTCCCTAAGGTTCAAAGTGTTTTTTAAAGTGTGTTGGAAGGTTCAGGTGAACCCCCTCTTATGTGCAAAAGTGAAGACTTAAAAGGAAATGTGAAGGTATGTGAAGCGGCAGCGTACGCACAGGTGAAAGTATGGTCCCCCCATTAAAATTTTGGTTTTAGTCTAAAGTCACTACAGGACAAAACAGTGAATCGTTGGCTGCCACTTGTGAAGACAATCTTGGGACATCAAAGTGAGCACCAAGATACTATTGCAGTTAGGAGTGTACGTGATCGGCACACTCAAATCAAGGCAAGGACTATTCTTGGACCAATCTTAGAGTAAGCAAGAGAAGCATAGTCTAAGTGAAGCAAGAGAGAGAAGTGCAAGGGTCACTAGTGTGCGACCCAGAGAAGTGGAGTTGCAGGAGTGCATAGAGAGTGACTAAGGGATTGTGCAGAGAGTGCTAAGCTATACTCCCCCAAGGATCTCAAGGTCTCATTGCAGTGTGCGCGTGCCGACAGAAGGTATTCACTCCTCCCCCTTTGTGGAAGCTTGGTGCAAGGTGTGCACAAGGATAAGCTTGAAGCAGGTGGAGGTCTGGTGCAGAGGAGGCCGGCGGCAAGAAGACTTTGGGATATTTGGTATTTTGTAATTGAGCACTCTGTGTGTTTGTGCACAGAATTATTGGCTAGTATTGTGCTCCAAACATTGTAATTGTCTTACTGTAATCAATCGACAGAAGCTTCCAAGGTGTATTTTCTCTTCTGGTCTTTTCCTTTTCTCCTACAAACCCTCAAACTCCTTCTTGTCTAAGAATCCCCCCCAATAGTGACCAATACATGACGCATGATATAAGCCCACAATGGGTAATTCATACCATCCAACTTATCCTCAACAGCCAACATACAAAGTAAATCACTGCTTTTAGCCATGGCCACTAACTAAAACACCTTGATGCACAAAAAGGATTGTATCTGAAAAAAGTTGAACAGAATTACCTTGACGAGTTCTGCTAAACCTGCAGCAGTATTCGAGACACTTATACTAGTGGACCGAAACCTGTATATATCTTTGTCACAAAAAGACAAAATAGCTTGCATAAGCACTATGATAGTGCATTCAAAGGCCAAAACAAGTTCAAATCATGATTTTGGCACCAAAAAACGAATTTGTTTTTATCTCCTAATCACCCTGAGTATGATCACCAAATTTTGTGCGATTCTGAGACTATGATCGGAGGGGTGTTGATGATGGCCTAGATGAAGCGACGACCTACACTGATACCAATTATTGGAGTTCGAGGTCTGCAGAAGCACATGAACAACACAAGGAAGAAGAAGAAGCTTGGAGCACAACACACAATACTGAATGTATTACCACTAGAATGTACAAAGATAAGTAACCCGTTAGGGCAATAGGCGTATATACAAGCCGGGGGAAAAACCTCCGAAAGAGGGAAAAAAATGCCCTGGTGGTCCTAGTGTGTTCTTTGCTCAGTGATAGTCAAAGTGGCATTGCTTTGGCTAGGAATCCAATCTATCATGCAAAGACCAAACACATTGAGGTGAGGTATTACTTCATTAGAGATTGCTTAGCCACTGAGCGCATTATTCTTGAGAAGGTTCACACTCAAGATAATGCTGCATATGCTTTGACTAAAGGTCTACCATAGGATAGCTTGCAACACTGTTGTCACTTGATGGTTGTTACTTGATTCATGATCTTACACAGTCACTTGTATACTATGTAACATGCCCATTGGGTGGGAGGTATAGTTTGTATACTTACACTCATGTATTCTTTATCATTCTTTATTTTTCTCCCATAGTTACTTTGGCCACATTGGCCTTTAGTGGGATATTGTTACCCTTAGTGTCCATGTGAAAGGTTAAATAGCCACCAGACACTTCTTTGTATATGTTCTTTAATAAAACATATAGTGGCTTGGTCAGACACACACTGTAAGTTTGATCACATTTGTAACACCTAAAAAGTCTGTGTTCATGATTCTTGTGTACTGTGTTTTTTTCTGCATATTCCGCAGCCTCTATGCAGAGTACCGTGTGCAACACTTAGAGCTTGGTTTTTACTCCGAGGATATCATTGTGGAGCTCTCAAGAAGGACAGTGCACTCTATTGCATTGCCATCGAAATAGTTCATAATAGATTTCCAACCATAACTAGGAACAATTTAAAACATATAAATACCTCAAGCTTTGCTTTCAATGGACAAATGCATGCATGTCTAGAATGGATTACAATTTTTTTTAATCCCTAACACATATAAGGTATGTAACAATGTGAAATAACCACCATCAACAATAGTGAGAATGATCTTTCCAACTCCCGTTGTTGATTTGTTCCATGGAAAGGAGGAAGAAAAGTGAACCTGACCCAAAGACACTCGTAGGAAAGCACTATTACGATCAGTTGTTGAGATTTAAAACAACAAATCACTTGATCGTCCCTTTTTATAAAGTCTTTTGTTAAATTCAACTAGAACTAGTCTGGGTGTTCTCCCTTTCGTAGACTTCTCATTTTAGAAGGAAGGAGAAATCTTGAAATGCATCTAGAATGTGTGTGACTTCTTAGGATTTTGTGCCATCTCTTGGTGGTAAGAGAGTTGATAATTATGATTATAATTTTCAATGTTACATTTATTATGAAGAGGAATCACTAGAATCATATGTTATCTGAAGCTTGAACCGGTTGCCAAGCCCCATGATGTGCACACCATCCAGTTTTAGACTTCTTTTCTGCCTCAAGGTTAAAAATTGTTTCTCTGCACTTTCTTTTTTCTTCCTTCAATGGAGAAGAGAATACATCTGTTGATTCCTTCCTCACAGTAGATGTATTATGGAAGATGGAAAGCTACATTGAACTCATGAAGAATTTCATTGCGATGAACAAAGAAAATTTTGTTGGTATTCTAAGGTCTGAATACCATATGTTGGAAGTGGTATGGGACCCAATAATAATAAATCACACATTTACAAGATCTTCCAACAAATGAACCTTAACATACACACCTTAAGACTCAAAAATAGATGAGTGAGAGATAGAGAGAGAATAGACGAGATTTCAAGTGTAACGGTAAGCTTTGAGGCTCACCTACACTAACTTATATGAATGTCAAATTACAATGTGTGTATATGATACAAACCGGCAGAAATAGGAACTAGATACAAGAGATTGTGTGCCTAAAAGGTATGAAGAGTGTGTGTGTGTGTGAGAGAATATGGAGAATACGAACAGTTTAGAACTATTTTACAGCAAACCCAAATTCTGATCAACCTAAATCAGAAACGAGTGACCTAGCAAGTAAGAATAGAAATATACTTGCTACTCATAGTAAATCAACAACGGATGTTGATGGTAAGCTGGCAGAATCTCCTCCAAATAATCACCAAGACGTAGACCACAACTCCTCTAGGAGTATGAGAACTCCTCTTCCAAGATGGCCTCCAAGATCTCCTCCAAGTTCTCCTTGAGTAGCTTGAGAAGATTGCTTACATGATTTTTTAACAATGAGCATAGGCTCTCATTATATAGCTTTGATTCCTCTAAAATCAAATACAAAAAAGCACTACCTCACGCTCTCTTACGTTGCTTTTAGCAAAAAACGTCTATCACAACTGAATCGTAATATGGACAATTTCGAAAAGCTAAAGAAAACTAAAAGATGGTTTTTCGCACTGTGCCGAAGAGGATTCAAACCCGGGTGCCTTGCTTTTGTCTCTAGATTGTTTGAGGTAGACCAAGTGGGCGCCCACTTTTTGTTGTATAGTGAAGTTCAAGAAACACAATACATAGTAGACTTATTGACAATTTGATATTTTCTCCAACAATCCCCCCTTCAATGTCACAATGCTACAAGGTTTAATAACCTGCAAAACTTCTTGTGACTTTCCCTAGTCAATGCTTTGGTAAAAATATCAACAACATTTTCACTTGTAGGTATGTAGGCTAGCTCAATGTTCTTCTTAGATACTTGTTCTCGAATATAGTGGTCATGAACCTCTATATGTTTTGTTCTAGCATGATGAACATGGTTCTTTGCAATAGCAATAGTACTCTAACTATCTGAAAATATATGTACTGGAAGATGAACATGAACATCAAGATAACTGAGAATCTTTTGTAACCAAACTGATTCAAGTGTAGCTGTAAAGGTAGCCATGTACTCTGCTTCACTTGAAGATGTAGCAATTGTAGGTTGTTTCTTTGACATCTAAGAGATAAGACAATCTCCTAAAAAGAAATAATAACCACTTGTGCTTCTTCTTAAGTCTTTATCACCTGCCCAATCAGAATCTGAAAAACCTTTAAGTAAAAAATGCAAAGACTTCTGAAATACCATAGCATAATTTGAAGTTCCCTTCAAATATCTAAAAATTCTCTTAACCGCTTTCCAATGAACTTTCAGCGGATTGTGCATGAACCTAGATACTTGAGAAACTGCAAACTGAATGTATGTTCGTGTATTACATAAATATATCAAGCAACCAACTACCTGACTATATAATGTAGCATCAAATGGTTCTGAATCTGCTTTTGACTATCATAACATATTAACATCCATAGGTGACTGCATAGGTCTGGAATCTCTCATCTCAAACCTTATGTTTGTTATTGATCTTTGGAGTTGTCCTCTCCAATCATTTAACATAAAGAATCAACAAGACATCTTTATTTTGTCAATCCTGGAAGTATTCTTGAGACCACAGCCCCTTCAAGATGATAGAATCCAAGAAATAAGAGAATAATGGCTGGAATTCTGAGAATAGTGAAGATGAAGAGGAAATTTCTAGGGTTTGGATTATCTTGAGCAAATCTCCACCATTTTCTACAATCTTGGTGTCTATTGCATGCTATTTTATTAGCAAAACACAATTATGAAGTCAAAATCAAAAAATATCACCTGTATCATACAGAAGAGACAATCGCGATTCTGTGCAAACAGACGATTTTCAGCTCCAGCACCATTCTTCATCAACTCATCACTCAACACAACAGTATTCAGCTCTCTTCATACACATTCAACAGATTTTCACAATAAAAACTCACAAATCTAAGAAACCACATAAAAGAGGAGAAAACACGATTTTCAGCAGAAAACTCCTTCTCTATTCACTTGGATAGCATGTAAACAAATGATTAACCAACCCCCTCATAATAGAGGAAATTAGCTTATATACATTTTCAAGTGTCCCTTTTCACACTTGAATTTTGGTCCTTTCCTCTATTATCCTAAAAATATGCTATCTAGGAGTTTCCACAAATTCTAGAAAAAATACATAAGATTCTATCCTACATAAGGAAGACTCTTCCTTATTTTTACAACAATTGCATAAATATTTTTACAAATTTCTATCATTTTACAATTATTTTCCTTCAAAAAAGGTTTCCAAAAATGCATCTTCCAACATCCTTCCCCTCCTAAGCCTTTCGGCTCCTGATGAAAGATTTTCCTGCTCTTCTGCACTAATCACTCTTCTTGACTTCTTCTTTCTTTGGTATACTTGTGACAGCAAATCATGACTTTTTCTTTCTGTGATATTTAAATTATTGACCATCTCAAATAATGCCTTCCTCCACTGTACTACAGCTTCTGGTTTATCTATGACATCCTTCTTCAAGTACTCTGTATAGGCAGCTTCATATGCAGTAAGTCTGGACTTTGTAACCACTGATAGATTTCCAAAAATCTCTGACTCCCTTTCAAAAAACCCGTAATCAAAGGCATCTTCAAAAATCTGTAAGTAATGACTGCCCAAAAATATTACTCTACTGTAATAGGCCATTAAGCAAATTCTGTCAGGTGTTTCACTCAAATCAAATAATAATGCATCGGTCAGAGAATTAAAGCCGATATAATTCAGTGTTCTGATATCTGTGTCAGTATAAGTTTCTATACAGGCCAAAATTAATCTCATTATTCTTATAAGTAGTATGCAAGCAGGGTCATTGACATCTTTGTATGTAGTTATCACAGCCTCAGCAGTATTCACCATGTAACTCTTAGTAGGCCATGTGCCTGCCTTTGGACCTGCTACTTTCGGGAAATTTAACCACTTAGGTGGAATCTGACCTTCTCTTCTTCTATCCCAAAAAGTTGCCCATTCCCTCCTTCGTGCCACTGGACAGTAAGCTGGATTGATCTTTAAATGAAGAGGTGCCTCTTTCCAGATTTTCCTACACTCTTTGTTGGCATCTAACCATTTATTTCTCCACTTTGGGTTGGCCCTTTCAAATAATTCTTTAGTCACATTGATGTCCTCTTCATACTCAAGGTATTTGTTTGGAGGTAGTCCAACTCTGGCCCATTGATAATTCTTTATACTCTCCAAAATCATACATAGCGGTATTCCCAATCCATCTACGGCCCAATGATGCTGATCTGGATTGATTCCTTTATTTAATGCAAATGTAACAATTTGTTCTTCATACTCATCATGCATCTTCCTGATGAACTCCATTCTGGAATCTCTACTTGTCAGCAATTTTTGTACAAAATCTTCTGAATATTCTCCTTCTAATCTTTCATCTGCTGGTTCATTGTCATGTTGTATTCCCTCAGTATTTTCAACCCCATATTCTGCTGCATATGTGGTTTCCACATGTGTTTCTTCCTGGATTTGTGGCTTATCTAATTTTTTCTATAATTCTTCTATCATCATCATCAGACTTCCATTCTGTTGTGCCCATAATTCTCTTTCTTTTTTCCATTCATTCTGTTCCTTTTCTCTCTTTGTCTGCCAATCACTTCTTTCCTTTTCCATATCCATGTAAAGCTTATTATACCCTCTCATAGATGTAGCAGCATGTGTACTAGCCTGCTTTTCTAATTCTTTGGCTTCTTTCAATTCTCCTTGTAATCTCTGAATCTCCTTACGTAATCCTTCCTTTTCTTCCTCTGTTATTTGGGTTGTCTGACTTTCCTCCTTTAATTGCCCTTCCTTCAATAGCAGCTTATTGATTTCTTCATTAGCTTTAGTCAAAATTTGATAGGAAGTTTGCAGAGTTCTATATCGTCCCTCAATCTTTCTCAACTCTTTTTCCAATTTAGTGTTTTGCTCTGTCAGTTGTACACTCTTTTCTTCTAAGTATTGAATCTTATTTTGCTTCTGTACTTCCAGCTCTTCCAAAGCAATTATTTTATTGGAGAACTCCTCATTTTTCTCCTGCACCTTCCTTAGTTGCTCTGCCATTTGCTCCTTTTCCCTTTTATGCTCTTTCATAATCATACTGCCTTTTTCAAATTCTGACTCTGCCACCATCCCTGAAATGATCATGTTCCGGCTAGAGGGTCTAAACTGTTCAATGTTATTCATAATGAGTTGACATGCTGATCTTATACTCTTTGGTATTCTTTCCAATCCTCCTTCCATTGTTATTTGTTTGGTTTCTAGCTGTTTATCCTCTTTGCATTCACTTTCCTCTTCCTCTTCTCCTTCATATTCTATAATCTTGGCCTTGTTTTCTTCATTACTTGGATGAGTGTCCAATGTTTCTGAATCTGCCATGTCTTCTTGAACATCTGAATTCTTTTGCTCTAATACATCTGAGATCAGCTTTATTTCCTGTACCTTTTCTTTCTCCAATACATGTTGAGTCTCTTCAGAAAGATGTCCTTCCTTTGTTTGCATCTCCTTCTCTTGGCTTAGAGTTTCCTGAAACAAGTTATAATTAGTTTTCTTACCAGAGTTTTCATGACATTCACCTGCTTGTTCTTCCTGTCTTTCCTTTTCCTGTGCTAGAACTGTTCCAGTTACTTCCAAATCTTTCACCTGATCATTACTTCTTTCCTCTTTGTGTTCTTCTTCCTGTTCATCAATGTCCATGAGGTCCATTGCTACCTCTTGTTCTCGATCCTCATTGGATGTAAATTCCTCATTGCTCTTCAAATCATGCAGCACATCCTTTATACTCTGAATGATCTCCTTTTCCACTACTTTCCCTGAAACCTTTTGAACATTGCCTTCTTCAAATATTTCCTCTGCTTCCTGTAGTGGATCTTGATCTGTGCCTTTTTGTTCTATGACTGAGCTGCACACTTGTGCCTTCTTAGCTATTTCTTCTATGCTCCCATCCAGTTTAAAGTAGGTCTGTGAGGGTTTTGTCCATAGGGATTCCATCCCAATATGCACTATTCCACAACTAACTTCTTCCCTTATTTCACTTGCTTGTTTCTATCATTACTGCTTTTCCCTTCATTATCCTTCTTTCATCTTCCAGATTGAGCTGTTTTTCTGCCTGTTCCTGAATTGGATTCTCCTGAGACTTTTTCTTCAATTCCTCAGGTGTCTTTTGCTTCTCAGAGGTCTGTATAATGACATTAGGAGTATTTGGTATTGATAAATTTAAACTCTTTAACAGGAAACTCTCAATATCACTGTCAGAATCAGATGAGAAATGTGAAGGCCCTCCTATTTCTGGTTTTGTGGGTCTTGATACTTCTTCCACAATGGATGGCTTCTGAGTTTCCTTCATGATTACTTCCTCCCTCTCTTTGGTGACAACAGTTTCAGTTATGGATTTGCCCTTTCCTTTCTTGGTCAATTTCTTCTTTTGTACTGGCTTCTTTGGAACCTTCTTTTTTACCACCATAGTGGTTCTGGTCTCTGGAGGTCCTTGTAATTCCTTAAAATAGGCTAGCAATTCAACCTCTTTTCTGACAAACACCTCCTCAGTTTCAGCTGTCATCATTTGATCATGAAGAGCTTCGTAGTTCTCCACCTCCTCCTAAACCCAGTCTGTAGCTTTGCATGAATAGTCTTCCAGCATTTTCTGGTATTGTGCTTCATACATAGCTCTCTTGTTATTCCCTTGGGTTAAATAGGTGTATAATTGCTCTTTGTTTGTTTGGGGTGGATGTGGTTCACTAGAGGCTTGAACCTTTTTCTGTGCCTCCTCATGTTCCTCTTTTGTGGCTTCCTCCTTTTCTTTACAGGAATTACTTCCTCAGATATCATCTTCCTTTTCATACCTGTTCCCCTCATGCGGGTTTGTCCTTCTGTTTCCCTTTCAGTTATTTTCCTTGGAGGACTCTTGATTCCAGCCATAAGGCTTCTGAAATACTGTGCCTCTGGAGCCAATTTCAGTTGATCTTCCATCCCTAGAACATGATAAATGATTCTTGTTAAGAATTGGGCTCCATTTATGAACTTCTTCTGCTCCCAGTGTTTTGCTGCTTCTTTCAGCTGCTCATGGATGTATGGTGAGACATCCATTACTCCAAAAGGTTTAGTTCTATCTTTGTTATTGAACATCAATAATGTCACTGACTTATGCGGCATGGTATACCTTGGTAATTTTGGAAAACAAAAGTACTGTAAAAACATCCTTACAGCATATTCCTCATTCTCCCTTCCTTTGAAATGAGTGAATTTTGCATATCCTATGTAAGTTTCCTTATTCTTTTTGACAAAACTTGGGTCAAGTTTGGTTCCCATTGTGTAGAATTGCAGTGCTGCTCTGATATGTTCTCCCTTGATAGTGATACCTACTTCCTGGTTATCCTTGTTTTTTACTTTGCATCTGAAATAGGCATCATTCCCTCTTCCTATTTGTGTCAAACTATTCATTACTTGTGATACCCTCTCAAAATCAATAAAAAAGATAGGCTCCTCCAATATTCTGTGCAGTCCTACTGCCTTCCATCTCTTCATGTTGACTGCCACCCTTTGGAACCTGTAGAACTCTTGGCACAACATTGTATACTTGTATCCTCCTACTCCCACTGTGAATATGTGTTGGTGAATTATGTTTAGGGTCTCCTTAAGTTCCTTCACCACCTTCTCAGCTTCTGGAATTTCTGGCTCATCATTTGACTCCAGGTCCACTTGTTTCTCCACAGTTTCACTGTCCAGAAACCAATGGCCTCTTGATAGAACCACTGATTCTGCCTTGAAGTCATGAATCGGCAACTCCTTTGTATTCACCATTTTCTGAGGAAAATAAAATACATAAAGAAAAAACTCTACCCACATAAGTTACCAGAAGTCAAAGAATAATTTGTAGGGATTTATTTTTAGATGTCATGACATAAGAATGAAAATAAAATTCAAAATAAATTCCACTTCTCCAGAAAAGACTCAAAAAGTGATCATTACAGGTGTAGCAAGATGTCTAGTGCAGTCCCTTTCCCTAACCACTCTTTTTGGAAAAACAAATCATTTATCAATGATAGAAAACAAAAACTAACAAATAAAAAATAAAAAGCAACAACAAAAAATAAATAGATCTCTACTATTCTTCTACCTAGATCTTGCTTTGTGACATATGATTTTTTTGTAAAAAACAACAGAAAGTAAACAATTTTTCACAATTTCTCATTCTCTTTTTTTCAACAATGATTTTTTTTCTCTCTTTTTTTTTTCAGCAATGATTGTTTTTCTCTTCTCTTTTTTCAATAATGATTTTTTCTCTCTTTTTTTCAAATACTTTTTTTTTCTATTTCTTTTCTTTTTTCATTTTCATTTTTTTTCATAATAATTTTTTTCCTTCTTTTCTTCCCCTCCTAATTCTCTTTATAGAAAAGAAAATCAGGTCTAATATGTATTTTTTCATAATTTTTATGATTTTCTAGATATAGATCAAATTTGGATGATCTTTCTTCCACTGGAACAATTCTGATTTTTTAACCCAGTACTTCCTGACTCCAATTGTTCTGGTTCCAGGCAAACAACCATTCCCTTTGCATAAGCATTTTGTAGGAGCTTTCGGTCTCCATATCCATTTTGTCCTTGATTCCTGTTTTAATGAGTAGACCTGCTGTAGACTTTGATTCCATGTGTTTTTTGCTCTGATGCTTTGATTCTTTAGACAATGCCATGATTGCCATCTTCTTCCTATCTCTCCACCCTTCTTTGTTCTTCCAATCTTTTGCTGATTTTGATTATATGAAGCTTGATCTTTTAACATTTGTATTGGTAATGTCTGTGTATCCTCAAATGCAAAAGTGAATCCTTCAAAGTGTATATCATGCACATCTGATTGAATTTCCTGTTTTTCATTACTCAATAGAAATATTAAAAACCTTTTGTCATTTATGTTCAATTTAAGCTTCATTTTTTCAAAATCCAAGGTCACTTTACCTTGTTGAAGCCATGGTTGACCTAAAATCACTTTTTCAATCATCAGATTATCTGGCCATTCTTCACAGTCTATTTTCATATATTCTTCATTAAACTTTACTTTAATAGTCAGTGAAGACATGCTCTGTACTATTTGACCTTCTAATGTTTTGATTAGGGTTCTACTTTCTTTTCTTTTTATGTTGAATTTACTTACCATGGCTGAACTAATCAGATTTACTTGTGCTCCAGAATCTATCAAAACCCTAATGCTTTCATTTTGAAGATTCATTATCAACACAGGGACATGTTCCTTTGGTTTGAGAGGAGATTCACACAGACAGATTTCCCTAAGCTCATTGATTTTTCTTATCCTTTCCCTAGCTTCCTGTTGAGCTTCTTTTCTAATGTCTTCCTCTTCTCTTTTCCTGTTTTGAGCTTGTTGCAACCTTCTCCATTCATCAACAGTTAATGGGCAATCATACCTCTTAACTCTACATCCACTTATAAAGTTTGGCATGATTTCTCCGTCTATGTTAGCTAGTTGAATGGCTCCACTGGTGCTTATCTGATGTATAATATATGGTCCATGTCCTTTTTTCTGGAAATTTTTCTGATGTTCTCTGATTGTATATGCCAGCACTAAATCTCCCACCTGTAGATCTTTCTCTTTTATGTGAACATCATGATAAGCTTTTTGACTTTTCTTGTCCACATATAAACTCATAATGGCTTGGAGTCTAGATGCTCCCAACTTTTCCAATTCCACTACTCTTTCTGATAGTTCATGTCCAGTCCAATTATAGTGACTTCCTACTTTTAATGTTGGAATAAGGAATTCCATTGGTAAAATTGCATTTTGTCCATATACTAGATTGAATGGTGTGCTCCCTATTGCAGTTTTATAAGCCACTGTATAAGCCCATAGGACATGATTGAGTTGTAGATCCCAATCATTTCTGTTTGTGTTCACTAATTTTGATAGTACAGTACAAAGTACTTTATTAGTACTTTCTGCTAGCCCATTGGCTTGTGGGTGATATGGGGCTGACTTTCTATGGCTGATCAGAAAATATTCAGTGATGTTTTCTATGATCTGGTTTACAAAATGGGTCCCCCTATCACTTACTAGTTCAATTGGAAGTCCAAATCTGGTGATAATGTTTTCATATAGGAACTTGGCAGTAGTATTAGCATCATTTCTCTTTGTGGCTTTGGCCTCAGCCCACTTTGTCAGGTAGTTTGTAGCCACTATGATGTATTCGGCATGGGATTGTTTTGCTGGAGGATGTATAGGTCCAATGAAATCCAAACCCCATTTACTAAAGGCTCTGGCTGAAATTAATGGAACCAATGGCATATCATTTCTTCTATTTGGCTGACTTACCCTTTGACAGACATCACACCTTTTTACATAGGTTTGTGCATCCAGAAATAGCGTTGGCCACCAAAAACCAGAATATAAAATGAGTTTAGCAGTTCGGTCACTTGAAAAGTGTCCTCCCGCCACTCCAGAGTGTGCCATTTCCAACATTTCTAGATATTTATTCTCAAGAACACATATTCTTAGGTATCCATCCATTCCTCTCTTATACAACTGTTCCCCTATCACTTGATATTCCTCAGAGATTACTTGTAAGTTTTTTGACTCTGTACCAGCTATCACTTGTTTTCCTTTCTCCTTCCTTCTTAATTCTTCAATGATATTTTCACTCCAATCTGGATTTTTCTGGAACCAATATAGAGTTATGAATTCTGAATCTTGCAATATTTGGCACTTCTTGCAATTGGCAATGTATTTTGATACATCTTGAATTTTATTAGGCCAATGTACCCCCATCCTATTGAGATTACTTAGGGTGACTACCCTAGAAGCATGAGTGCAAGGGTTCCAATGATGAGCCCTCCTCAGATATTCTTGTTGCTCCTCCTCAGGAGTGCAATATTCTAATATGCATGTGTGGTTGAGATGGTATAAATGCCCAGCTAGTAACATGAAGTTCCTGCTTTGCAATACTAGGTGTGCATTATTCTCAATTGTTCTACAAGGTCCCAAGGTTAATAATGGTACTAAAGTCATAGCCCACTCAGGAACACTTTCTACTTTAAAGAGATAAGTGTCTGGCAGATTGTCATCTAAAGGTGAACTGGGTTCTTCAGACTGGATTCGAGATAAATGATCTGCTCTCAAGTGTGTTTTCCCTTGTCTGACCACTACTTCAAACTCAAATTCCATTAGCAACAGAAACCATCTGACTATTCTCCCTGTGTGACAAGGTTTATTTACCAAATATAACAGAGCTTGATGGTCTACAAAGAACATAAACTTGTTGGCCAAAAGGTAATGTCTGTATTTTTTTAAAGCAAATACCATACCCAATCCCTCTCTTTCAGTGGTTGTGTAATTTTTCTCTGCTAGATTCAATTGTCTACTAGCATAGGCCACTGGAAAATCTAACTTGCTTCCTTCTATTGGTTGTGCTAACACACATCCCAAAGCATAATTAGAAGCATCCACATGAACATGAAAAATTTTGTCCCATTGAGGTGTTTTCAGAATTGGGGCTGTTACCAAACAAGTTTTTAGAGTTTCAAAGGCTTGGTCACACTCCTCGGTCCACTCAAACTTTGTAATTAGAGCATATATGGGTTTTGCTATATCAGCAAATTTGTGTACAAATTTCTTGTAGTACCCACAATGTCCCATGAAAGTTTGAAGTTCTTTTACACTTGTTGGTCTTGGAAGCTCTATTATGGCCTTTATTTTCTTCTCATCAGTTGAAATTCCATTTTTAGAGACTATATGACCCAGCATTCTCCCTTGTCTCATAAAGAATACACATTTTTCTAGATTTAAACATACTCTGTAGGTTCTGCATTTCCTGAATATATCTTCTAAATCCTGCAAGTGATCTTGTCTTTTTAATGAAAAAGTACACAGATCATCTACATAGATTTCCATCACCTTTCTCAGGAACTCTTTGAAAACATGACACATCAATCTCTGAAAAGTTGCTGGAGCATTAGTTAATCCAAAGGGCATAACCCTAAAGGCATAAATTCCCCATTCTGTGGAGAAGGCAGTTTTATGTTGGTCTTCCAATGCTATGGGGACCTGGTTGTATCCTGAAAAACCATCTAAAAAACTATAAACCTCCTTCCCAGCAACTCTTTCTAGAAGATGATCTGTTATAGGCAGTGGATAATTGTCCCTTATAGTTGCTGCATTTACCTTTTTCAAGTTAATGCATACCCTAAGTTTCCCATTCTTTTTTGGTACCACAACTATAGGAGATATCCATTCTGTATACTCAATTTCATAGATGAAATTGGCAGCTAATAGCTTATCAATTTCTTCCTTTATCTTTGCAGAGTATTTGTCATTAAATGTGTAATGTCTTTGTTTACTAGGTTTTGCTTCAGGTGTAATAGGAATCTTATGCTCACAGATTTTAGGATCAATACCTTTCAAATCCTTGTAGCTATAGGCAAATACATCCCTATATTTTCTTGCCAAATTTCTTAGTGCCTCTTCTTCTTGGGTTGTCATGTCATCAGCTACTACAATGTGTCTTTCTTCTCCTCCTGAGTGATCATGATCTTCTTAGTTTCTTCCTCATTGTCATAAGCTTCTCCTTTCTTCTTTTCCCTCTTTGGTTTCCTTCTGAGAAGTAATCTATTTTCCACTTCATAATTCTTGAAATTTTCTGGTACATCAAACTGTTGATCTTTGTTCATTTCCTTTGTCTTTTTCTCATTTCCCTGATTTTCTTCTATTTCCTTGTGTTTATTTTTCTTGTACTTACCTGAGATTTTATCCTTAATAGCATCTTCAGCTTTTACTTCCTCCAAAAATTGTGTCTTTCCCTTTTCTAATATCATTTCTTCTTCTATGTCCTCTTCTGTTCTGGATACCTTTATCATTTGTATTCCAATGTGAAAAATATCATATCCTTCTTCATTTTGAAATTCCACTCCTACATATTCATCACTGGCTAGATCCATGGTAGCCAAGATTTGATTCCACCCATAGGGCTCAAATTCCTCATCCTTGAATTGTTGAGGTACATAATTCTCATCTTGTAACCCTCTTTCTTCCACACAATCCTCTCTTCTTAATCTCCTTTTTCTATTGGTCAGATTTCTTATCATATTGCACTTCCATACTGATGATTCAGCCTCATCCTGGTCCTCCATTTCTGATTCCTCACTCAACTCTTGATTGTGATGAATTTTATACCATTCTTGAGGGGATATGTCACAGTAGTGCCCATTTCTTAGATTTACTTTAGTTATTCTTCCTTTGCTCTGTAGGTATAAACAATCATTACCCCAATCTTGCACAATTTGCATTTGTCTCATGAATGGTCTTCCTAGGATAATTTCATATGAAGTAGATTATGGGAATTCAACTATAGCAAAGGTATGTTCTATCTCTATCCCACATATGTCCACAATCACTTTTTCCCATATTCCTAGGGGTTTCTCTATATGTCCGTCTGCAAGTTGCAATCTCATTTTTGTGGGTAATAATTCATTTTTTCCCCATTTCTCCCAAGTTTGTTTAGTCATGATGGCCACTCCTGATCCACTATCCAAAATAGCTTTGGCCTGGTTTTTACCAAATTGTATTTTTAAAGTTGAGTTTCCCTCTTCTCCCTCACAATATCCTCCTATCTTATCAATGGGGATATACCACAACTCCTCCATTTCCTGTAGTTGTGGGTGAAGATTTTCTGGTGTTGTCTCCCATTTTTTCACTTGGTTCTGTAAGTGAGGATTTTGTTTCATTAAATCTTCCCATGTGGTATGATAAAGAATTGTGCATCTTTTTTCTACATTCACTTGGAGTGTTACTTGTGGGTTTTCTTCCCTGATAATATTTCCTCTTGTTTTTTTTGTCTCAGATTCCTCAACTGTTTTTTGAGAATTGTCTTCTTCCCCCATTTTGAGTTGTACTTCCCAAATGATCTGTTTACACTTCTGCATTCTTTCATGTTCTAAGTCTGGCATAGGATAAGTCATTGTATGATCTGCAGGGCTTGGTCCCTCTTGAATTCTTCCTTTGTATGCTTTTATCAGAGTATCTAGACTTTTTGAATTTCCTATTTCCAACTAGGTCTGTGTCTTTGGAGGAGAAGTATTGTTTGATTGTTCCCTACTTTCTTCTTCAATATTTTTACTCATTTTTTGCTTCCTCTCCCATTTCCCTTTTTTTCTATATTTCTTTACCTTTGAGATTGAACCTTCATTTTGTTCCTTAGTTTTTCTTTGTTGTTTTGTTTGTGACCTTGTTATAGCATTTACATCCACTAGATCAATGTCACTCAATTCTTCCTGTTCCATGATACTGACTGCTTTTAGTGGTATGTTATTAGGTGTGTTTTGTTGTTTCTGAGGATTTTTTGGGCAATCCTTAATCAAATGCTCCCTGCCACAATCCTTGCAATATGCTCCTTCTATTCTTAATGTAGGAGGTTGTGGATAGTCTCTAATGAAATGATCTCCCCCACACCTATAACAAGTTATCTTTGGTCCTCCTTTGAATTGAGGTTTTTGATTGGACATGTAATTATTGGTTATATACATGAAAGTGGCAGTGTCCATCTCAATTCTTCCATTTCCCAGGTCTAAAGCTTGTAATTCTGGCTCTCTTGATTCATAACCTTCCCATTCTTCTTGATATCCCTCATTCCATTGATAATCTTCCTTGTATGATGATTTTGTTCTTGAGTTTCCCTCCTCTATTGGTGTGTATTTGATTGGCACCACATTTGTTGGTATAGGAGGTTGTTGCCCCAGCACAGGTCTTGGTTGTTCATTATATACTGATTCTCTTTGGCTCCCATAGTCTCTCTCCTTTATGGGTTGTTTATTATAGAAGCATTCCTCCCTGGTATGGTTGGTCCATTTCCTCTCTAGTGTACAGTATTTGAGTGTCTTTCTGGCTTGCAAATGTGGAGGTTTTTGATATGGGCAATGTTGTATCAGATGACTTTCTCCACAATTGTAGCATTTTTTATTTGTGTTTATCCTAGAGTTTATCAAATTGGTTTTAGTGCTTACCTCTAGGGCTTTAGCAATGGCTTGAGCCAACTCTTCCGCTGGAGGAATTTTGTCTTCATATGATCTGGGTTGATCAAATGCTAACAAATCTTGGCCTCTATTATCCTCCAAATCTATTGCTTCTTTTACACAAGCTCCTAGATCAGGGCATCTCCTGTAGTACACTAGGGTTCTTAATTGAGCACTTCTCAACCCTTCTATGAATAGGGATACTTGTCTAGCCATGGAAGGTACTTCCTCTTTAGGACATCTGTCAATATATTGCTTAAATCTCCTGGATGCCTCTCTGACATTTTCATCTTTTTGTTGTTTAAAACTATGTATTAGAGTGGTTATGCTATGTTTTCTTCCGGTCTTTGAGAATTCTCCAATAAAGGCTTCTAGGAAGGATTCAATATCTAGGTACATTTCTTTCCTCAAAGGGATGAACCATGATAATGCTGGTCCTGTTAGGGTTAGACCAAATGCCTCAAATTGAACTTTGTAATCTTCCACCTCCTCAGCTCTAATTAATTGCCTAAATTCTGCAGCATGAGCATGGGGATCTGAATACCCTTCATATTGATTTTTCATACATTTGGCTACTTGATATGGTCTAAGCATTCTACCCTGAGGTTGCCAATGGTGTCTTCTTCTGAGTGGAAATTCATTATATCCTTCTGGTTCCTTGTCAAAGGGATTTGGTGAAGCCTGTGTCCTCCTCCCATGTTGTTGCTCGGTATTAGTGTAGTTTTCATGTGGTCTAGGTAAATCTGGTTGTCCCATGTTATGTTCCCAAGGTCCTTTGTCCGCACATTGCCCTAAGTCATTTGAATTTTCTGGGTCTGGGGAGAAGATGTACACACACCCTTGCCTATCCTCATACCTACCATCTTTGAACTGGGCTACAGGTGTTATGTTTAGGGGAGCTTCTAAGTTTCTCAATCTAATGAGAAACTTATGCATCCCATCCTGATATACATAGGTGCCAAACCTATTTGTATACATGTACTTGAGAATATTTCTGTAATCCCCAGTTTCAATGGGCTCATTTGTTTCATTTAAATTTTCCATGTTGTTTTCTTGCCCTAAATTTCTTTCTTGAGCTTCCCCTACTACTGACTCTATCTCCTTCCTTCCTAGGTCTTTCTTGGTAAGTGAATTTAGTTTGTTCCCAGACCTAAGGATCATTCAGCTAATTTTCACGATTTTGAACTCAAAATCGTGTTTTTCACGATTTTGTGTTCAAACTAGTGATTTTTTATCAATTTCTATTAAAAATTGTGTTTTTCAAGATTTTCTAAGTAGGATAGTGTTTTTCACGATTTTGTGACTAAAATTGTGTTTTCTACGATTCTGTGATCAAAGTCGTGTTTTTCACGATTTTGAACTGAAAATCGTGTTTTTCACGATTTTCTAAGTAGGATAATGTTTTTTCACGATTTTGTGACTAAAATCGTGTTTTCCACGATTCTGTGCTCAAAATCGTGTTTTTCACGATTCTATGTTTAAAATCGTGTTTTTCACGATTTTGAACTGAAAATCGTGTTTTTCACGATTTTCTAAGTAGGATAGTGTTTTTTCACGATTTTGTGACTAAAATCGTGTTTTCCACGATTTTGTATCCAAAATCGTGTTTTTCACGATTTTGTGCTCAAAATCGTGTTTTTCACAATTCTGTAATCAAAGTCGTGTTTTTCACGATTTTGAACTGAAAATCGTGTTTTTCACGATTTTCTAAGTAGGATAGTGTTTTTTCACGATTTTGTGACTAAAATCGTGTTTTCCACGATTCTGTGATCAAAGTCGTGTTTTTCATGATTTTGAATTGAAAATCGTGTTTTTCACGATTTTCTAAGTAGGATAGTGTTTTTTCACGATTTTGTGACTAAAATCGTGTTTTCCACGATTTTGTGCTCAAAATCGTGTTTTTCACGATTCTGTGTTTAAAATCGTGTTTTTCACGATTTTGAACTGAAAATCGTGTTTTTCACGATTTTGAAGTGAAAATCGTGTTTTCATGATTTTCTAAGTAGGATAGTGTTTTTTCACGATTTTGTGACTAAAATCGTGTTTTTCACGTTTTTGTATCCAAAATCGTGTTTTTCACGATTCTGTGCTCAAAATCGTGTTTTTCACGATTTTGTGCTCAAAATCGTGTTTTTCACGATTCTGTGATCAAAGTCGTGTTTTTCACAATTTTGAACTGAAAATCGTGTTTTTCACGATTTTCTAAGTAGGATAGTGTTTTTTCACGATTTTATGAATAAAATCGTGTTTTCCACGATTCTGTGATCAAAGTCGTGTTTTTCATGATTTTGAACTCAAAATCGTGTTTTTCACGATTTTCTAAGTAGGATAGTGTTTTTTCACGATTTTGTGACTAAAATCGTGTTTTCCACAATTTTGTATCCAAAATCGTGTTTTTCACGATTCTGTGCTCAAAATCGTGTTTTTCACGATTTTGTGCTCAAAATCGTGTTTTTCACGATTTTGTTCCCAGACAATCGTGATTGCTCACAATTGTAAATAACACGATTTTCTGATGAAAATCGTGTTCTAGGAATCGCGATGTTGTTCTTTTGTGCTCAAAATCGCGATTTTGAACAATTTTTTGAATTTTTTCAAGTTTTGATTTTCAGATTTCTCTTTCTTCTAATAGAATCGCCTTATTGATTTTTTAACATGCAATGAAGAAGATTTATTAAAAAATACTTTTTTCCTACTGAAAACCCAAAAAATCAGAAAGTCGTGATTCCGTAATTTTGGCTATTTCCTATTTTTTGGTGCTATATGATCACTCTAATGCATAAATATGTACAAAAAATGATTCTAAAACTTTTTACCTTGCTTGCTTGGTTGAAAATTTCTCCAAAGGTAGCTGATTGCTGAAAGTCGCGATTTTGCTCGATTTTGCTCACTCTCTCTCTTCCTCACTCTCACTCAAATGAATTTTTCTTTCAATTTCAGGTTTTTATAGTGTCCAGAAAATCGCGATTTTGTGCGATTTCCTCAGTTCTTCACTCTTCCACTTGTCCAAGCTTTACTTACCCAATCTTGATGACATCTTTTGCAATTTTCTTTTCTCAAAGTACCCAAATATGCTAGAAATTCAAGAAATTTTCCCTTACAGAAAATCGCGATTTTGTGCAGAAAATCGTGTTTTTTCTATAGAACTTATTTTGTGCAAATTTGAGTATTATTTCTTCTTGTTCTCTTTCAATACCTTCTCTCTTTTGTAATTCACCAAACTCCTGTACTTTTGCACCAAAATCACAACCTTACTCAGAAAATCGCAATTTTGTGCAGAAAATCGTGTTTTTTCTAAACTTCTGATTTTCTGAAAATTTGAGTATTCTTTTCTCTTTTTCCCCTTCAGTATCCTTTACCAACTCCAATTCCACAATCACCTGCAATTTAACCTCACAATCACAATCATTATTCAGAAAATCGTGATGTTGTGCAAAAAATCGTGTTTTTTCAAATCTGCTAATTTTTGACAAATTTTTTGCTTTTCTCTTACTTGTTCCCTATCACTCTTATCCACAAAGCTCCAGTGTAACTTTCTAAGAAGAAAAGAAATTTGTTTGATTATTTTTTATGAATTTTTTGAATTTTTTAGTTTTTTGCCCTAAAATAAAGGTGAACACTTTACTTAGGGTTTCTTGTTTGGTGATCTAATGATCCTATGTTTCTTGATTGGTTATGATTTCTTATGGCTTAGCTATCACAACAGTTCATGAGAAAAATTTTCCAAAGAAAATGTGCTATGAAATGCAACCAATTTTTGCAAAGATAAACTCAATCACATCTTTCTTTTCAAAATGCATATCAACTCAAGATTTATGCTCAGATTTGGTTAACAAATGAATCCTTTCTACTTGCATCTAGCTACTTTAACTGACTTTTCCTTAGTGCAACCATGTTATCTTCCCAAGATCCACAATGGTGCCTAGTACTTGGTCAAAAAGAACTCTATAAATGCAAGAATAGACTCATGAATCTTTCCTACTTGCATCTAGCTAATTTAACTGACTTTTCCTTAGTGCAACCATGTTATCTTCCCAAGATCAACAATGGTGCCTAGTACTTGGTCAAAAAGAACTCTAAAAATGCAAGAATAGACTCATGTTACCTCATCTTCAGCTTTCTTGGCTCAGATCTTCCACACACCTGCACTTTTACTTCAACAATGTAATGAGCAACTATCAATTTACAAAAATTTCAGCACTTCCAATTCTTAAAAGATGATCTATTGCTTTCTTTTCCCAAAAGACAAACAAAAGACATCTACCTCTTCATGTTCACATTTCTTGATTAAAGAGTGTTACCTTTTCCTTGTGTTTGTTACCATCATCAATAGAAGATCCAGCAAGGTCCAACTTCAATGAAGCTTTTGAATTACTCCCCGACAACGGCGCCAAAAAATGTTTGTTATTGATCTTTGGAGTTGTCCTCTCCAATCATTTAGCATAAAGAATCAACAAGACATCTTTATTTTGCCAATCCTGGAAGTATTCTTGAGACCACAACCCCTTCAAGATGATAGAATCCAAGAAATAAGAGAATAATGGCTGGAATTCTGAGAATAGTGAAGATGAAGAGGAAATTTCTAGGGTTTGGATTATCTTGAGCAAATCTCCACCATTTTCTACAATCTTGGTGTCTATTGCATGCTATTTTATCAGCAGAACACAATTATGAAGTCAAAATCAAAAAATATCACCTGTATCATACAGACGAGACAATCGCGATTCTGTGCAAACAGACGATTTTCAGCTCCAGCACCATTCTTCATCAACTCATCACTCAACACAATAGTATTCAGCTCTCTTCATACACATTCAACAGATTTTCACAATAGAAACTCACAAATCTCCATGGATACACATGAATAAGACTCACAAATCTAAGAAACCACATAAAAGAGGAGAAAACACGATTTTCAGCAGAAAACTCCTTCTCTATTCACTTGGATAGCATGTAAACAAATGATTAACCAACCCCCTCATAATAGAGGAAATTAGCTTATATACATTTTCAAGTGTCCCTTTTCACACTTGAATTTTGGTCCTTTCCTCTATTATCCTAAAAATATGCTATCTAGGAGTTTCCAAAAATTCTAGAAAAAATACATAAGATTATATCCTATATAAGGAAGACTCTTCCTTATTTTTACAACAATTGCATAAATATTTTTACAAATTTCTATCATTTTACAATTATTTTCCTTCAAAAAAGGTTTCCAAAAATGCATCTTCCAACACCTTTCCAATAATTTCTCAATGTATTTTTGTTGTGTCATGTGGATACACTCATCTCTGTACTTGAACTCAATCCCTAGATAATAATGTAAAATCCCTAAGTCATTTACATCAAATGTATTCTTAAGTTGTTCTTTAAACAACTGAAGGTCTGAATCCTTGGGACCTGTCATGATCATATCATCAACATATATGATAATAATAATCAAAACATCCTTTTCAACTTTAACATAAAGAGTGGGACTTGCATCTGAGTTTTCAAAACCAATAGATAGAAGATAACATGTATCTTCTCATACCAAGCTCTCGGTGCTTGCTTTAGTCCGTACAAAGCTTTGATAAGCTTGCATACTAAATGCTCTTTATCTGTTTCTTCAAAACCTTCTAGTTGCTCAATATAAACATCTTCATGTAGATCACCATTAAGAAATGCAGTGTTGATATCTAGTTGGTATACTTTCCAACTAAAGAATGCAGCTAAAGAAAGTATTGTCCTGACCACTATCATTCTAGATGTAGGTGCAAACATCTCATCATAGTCAATACCTTTCTTTTGTGCATAACCTTTGACAACTAATCTTTCTTTATACCTGTCTATGGTACCATCTGCTTTTCTTTTGATTTTGAAGATCCACTTAACACCAATAGCTTTCTTATCTTTTGGTAACTCACAAAGCTTCCAAATATGATTCTTATGGATGGAATCAATCTCTTCTTGCATAGCTTTCTTCCATACAGGACTACTTACTGCATCTTGAACACTAGCTGATTCATTCTCAACTGAAGTAAGGGCTAAAACATTATGAATCTCAAAATATTCTGCATTATTTACTTGGACTCCTTGTTGTCTCCTGGTCTGACTTCTGGTTCTTCCTGTGTATTCCTGTATATCACTGTCCTTCCATGTTTGATATAACCACTTTCGTGTATTCCTGAAAAGTGGTGGTATATCTTCTGGTTCTTCAGTATCTCCTTTTTTTGGAACTTTGGAACCTTCTCCAATTCCATAAGTCAGAACTTCAAGAGGTACTGATATAGTAGGACTAGGTAATGAAATTATCTCTTCACCTGTGTCTCTTAGGTTTTGAGTAGGTTCATCACCCCCCTTGTATGGCTGAATGTAAGAATCCAAATCCCTTCTAAAAAATGCATAGTCATCTGCTTTTATGAAATTTGGAATCTCTATAGCTAAGAACTTCTCGAAAGTAGGAAAAACCTCTTACTTCACTTTAAGATGATAAATCCATGAATATCTTGAGAAATCATCAATGAACATAACAAAGTACCTATAACCTTGAAAAGAATTTGTTCTCATCAGACCATTCACATCTGAATGTATGATCTGCAACTTCCTTGTGGTTGTGATAAATCCATGTTTCTTGAAAGGTCGTTTGTGAAGCTTTCTTTCAAGACATCCTTCACATGACTCTGCATCATCTAGTAAAGCAAAAGTAGGCAAACTCTCCACCATACCTTGATCTTTGATATGCTTGGGAGCTGTGTAACTGATATGACCAAATCTAGCATGCCATAACTTCATGTTCTCCTTAGGTGTACTAGACCTAGCAACGTTAGCATGACTTATTTTGGACAATACAAACATGCCACTTCTGTTTTCACGTTGAAGTAGACAATGCTCCTCATTAGGTGAGAAGATCTGGCATGAATCTTTCTCAAAAACTACTTTATAACCATCTGACAAGAAAGTCGAGATAGAGAGCAAATTCTTCTTTATTTTTGGAACATAAAGAACATTGGAAATTATGAAATTTCCGCCTGTTGTGGACTTAAGGTTTACTTCTCCAACACCAACAAAATCCAAATCATGACCATCTGCAATGGTCACTCTTCTACCTAAAGAGTTAGAAAGGGAAGAAAATACCTTTCTGCAACCTGTCATATGCTTAGTAGCTCCAAAATAAAAAAATCCAAGGATTATCTGAGATTGCATTTAACGCTGCCTGATCAAAAGCTATCTCTTCAATAGTGGCACATGCATATGAATCTACCTTTGAAGATTTAGGTTTTGAATCATCTTCAACACTATTATCTGATGCTGTCTTCTTCTCATTGAAAATCCTTGCTCTGCATTCTGCTATGAAATGACCTGGCTTCTTACAGTAATGGCATATTGCTTTCTTTGAATCAGATGTAGCCGAAGATTTTTCTTTGGGTGTAGAGGAAGCATTAAGGATAGAACTAGAAAACTTAGGATTAGAAGACTTACTTTCCTTCTTGGATTGTTGAATCTTCTACTCCTTCTTTGTCTCCTTCTTTGTCTCCTTCTTTGTCTCCTTCTTGTTCTTCCCTTTGATGATGATAACATGGCTTCATCATTCTCTTCCATACCCTTTTGTTGATCTTCATCTTGAAGTAATAGGAATTGTAGCTCTTCCAATGAAATTTCTCTATCTCTTGTAGAGAGAGATAAAGAGGTAACAAAAGCATGGTATGTAGATGGAAGTGAGTCTAGAAGTGTGTTTACCATATCTTCATCTGAAATGTTGACTCCAACATTCAGTAACTGATCTCGTAAATCTTTAAGCTTCAAAATATGTGTCCAAACCGATTTACCAACTTTCATCCTTGTGTTGGCTAATTTTCTCCTTAATTCAGCTTTCCTAGCAGGGTTTCTACTCTGATAGAGATTCTCTAACTCCAATCAAGCCTCACGAGAGGTTTTGCAAGACGTGATCTGGGGTATAATATGCCTCTTGACTCCCATAGCAATATATGAAAGTGCTAAAGCATCCCTTGAATCCCATCTAGATTGCTCTTCTGTAGGAAGTAATCTGGTAGTAGTACAGACTCCTGATGATGAAAGAGTTTCTTCTTCTTCACTAACCTCCTGTTGAGCAGAAATAGGAACAACAGGTCTTCTAGAAGATGAAGTAGCCTCTTCTCTGACTTTTCGTGGCCTTGGATAAGTGCCATTGACAATATTCCATAAGTCCTTTGATACTAACAGATTCATCATCATAAAACTCCACATTGGATAATTAAACATGCCCTCAAGCTTGTCTTCATTCTCAAGTCTATAATCACTCATCTTGTTAAGGGTGCATGTCGACTAGGCTCTGATACCAAATGTTGGTATTTTAAGGTCTAAATACCATATGTTGGAAGTGGTACGGGCCCCAATAAGAATAAATCACAGGTTTACAAGATCTTCCAACATATGAACCTTAACATACACACCTTAAGACTCAAAAATAGATGAGTGAGAGATAGAGAGAGAATAGACAAGATTTCAAGTGTAACGGTAAGCTTTGAGGCTCACCTACACTAACTTATATATGAATGTCAAATTACATTGTATATATGATACAAATTGGAAAAAATAGGAACTAGATATAAGAGATTGTGTGCCTAAAAGGTATGAAGAGTGTGTGTGTGTGTGTGTGTGTGAGAATATGGAGAATACAAAGAGTTAGAGCTATTTTACAGCAAACCCAAATTTTGATCAACCTAAATCAGAAACGAGTGACCTAGCAAGTAAGAACGGAAATATACTTGCTACTCATAGTAAATCAACAATGGATGTTGATGGTAAGCTGGCAGAATCTCCTCCAAATAATCACCAAGACATAGACCACAACTTCTCGAGGAGTATGAGAACTCCTCCTCCAAGATGGCCTCCAAGATCTCCTCCAAGTTATCCTTGAGTAGCTTGAGAAGATTGCTTACGTGATTATTCAACAATGAGCATAGGATCTCATTGTATAGCTTTGAGTCCTCGAAAATCAAATACGAAAAAGCACTTCCTCACGCTCTCTTACGTTGCTTTTAGCAAAAAACATCTATCACAATTGAATCGTAATATGGGCGATTTTGAAAAGCTAAAGAAAACTAAAAGATGGTTTTTTCGCGCTGTGCCAAATAGGATTCGAACCCGGGTGCCTTGCTTTTGTCTTTAGATTGATTGAGGTAGACCAAGTGGGGGTCCGCTTTTTATTGTATAGTGAAGCTCAAGAGACACCATACATGCTGGACTTATTGACAATTTGACATTGTCTCCAATAAATTTCTAGATGAGTAACCACGAAATCCTTTAGAACACAATACAGAATACAAAAGAGATCAACATTGAAGAGAGATGATTCTGTGGGGCATCCAATATATGAAAATATGCATGCATAAGCTCCTGACTATACGAGTGCACTCTCCTCAATCTTCATTGTTCGTCTTTTGCATCTAGTGAAGCAGCTCCTCTTTTGCATCTAGAGGCTTTTCAACTTGATTTTTGTGTAGGAAAGCTTCCTATTCTCCCATCTATGGTATGAGAATAAAGTATGTGTGGATCAACACCTAGGGAAGGTAATTGAAGATTTGAAGCTATCAAATCAATTTGTAAAGATCTTGAAGAAAGGAAATTAGCCACAAAGGAGCAAGGGGGAGACTAACAAACAATCAAGCAACATTGTAAATTGTTTGAAGGATCAATCATATCCTGGAGGTAAAATTTGTTTCCTATTCACTTGATATTCATCTTAGAAAGATATTAGGATCTCATAAACAAAAGGAGTGTCATCATCTCTAGATTTCACATTTAGCTTAAGAAGTTTTATAAAACTAACTATCAGTCTTAGATATTTAGGCTATCTAATTTCCTCGTGTAAAATGGCCACCGATGCCTTGTTATTGGCACAAGAGGAAATCCATACCTAGATCCAATTACATCCTCTAAGATCAAAGACGTTCTATCAATGATTGTGAGGAAATACATAATTAGTCATCTTCATCCTATCTCAATACATTAGTAATGCCATGATTGGAAATATAAAAGTTTTGGACAACCTCTAGGAGAGTGTAGAAGTGCCTTGAGAAATTTTATTCAACCATAAAAAGGAAAGGAAGACTCAACTAATGAATGAGTTGAGTAACCTCATAAAAAACCCTAGTACTAGTCTAAATGACTACATACTCAAGATCAAAGAGATCACATACATCCTAGTATCTCATGTGTTAAATAGGATCAAAGATAATGATAGATGGAGACCCTTCACAAATTCATTAAATGTAATAGATACCTACCTAACTTTGCGCAATTGGTAAGCTTAATGGTGACTAAAGTGGACAAATCAAGGCAATTATGCCTAAGTTTTTTATGCAGTTGTAATAGTTGCAGGTGTGATAGGACATTTTTCAACACCCTGCACAATGTTCCACAGTCCTTTTGCAACCAATACATGTTGCACCATATAAGTCCATAATGGGTAGTTGGTACCATCCAACTTATCCTCAACAGCCAACATACGGAATACACCATTGCCTTCAGCCATGGCCGATGACTAAAATACCTTGATGTAGAAAATTGATTGTATATCAAAAGGTTGAACACAACTGCCCAGACGAATTTTGCTGGACCTATAGCATACTTCGAGACGCTTGTACTTGTAGCGGAAATGTGGTATACTTTCTTTCCTCTGATACCACTCCTTGTCGACGCGACGAAGGGAAACCGCCACGCCCAAGAAGAACTAAGCTAGAGTGATTCAGAACACTTCTGTAATCAATCAATAGCTTAGCAAAGTCTAGTGCTCAACATAAAAGACTGCGCTCTAAATTCACTGGAAGGAATTCCACCGAAACTTCACCGGACTGTCACCAGAATGACACCGTAATCGTACCGGAATTGTACCAGTATGAACTTCAAATCCTTTTATAATTATTTCAAGTAAACATACGTGAAGTAAGGAAGTAACGCAAAAGCTTCCTTAACTTACTGAACACTTCCTGAAGTTTAAGGAAAAACTCCACTAGTTCAGACAACCTTTTTCGGTCAGACTTTGTACTATGTGTGGATATCTTTTTCACCAGAAACTTTGATCAACTAAAAGTAGAGATGTCTAGCTACAGAATGAGCTATCTCTCACACAAAACTTCGCATTACTCTGCGAGATCTACTTCGTTCTTCTACCGGAAATTACTCGTTTACTATAAGAACTATAACTGAGTGATAATGCGTTTACTGAGAAAACGTTAACTGTTAATTAACTTTAACTGTAACATAAACATACTCTGTTTCTTTCGCATACAAAACAGTACGCACAAACATCCACATGAACATGTGTTTTCTATTAGAGAAGATGTGTACAAGTGAGCTTGGCCTCTTCTTGCTCAAGCTACAGGAACTCTCCTATACTGAGTAGTTTCTTATTACCATCTTTCTCTCAGATGAATACCCGATATCTCAGGCTTCTGTTATTCATCTATACATACGCGATCTCTGGCGTCTTCTTCTACATACGCAATCTATGGCGTCTTCTACCTTTCTCTCTGTATATCTGTATCTCTGCGTCTCTGCGCATCTGCTATATCCCTTCTCTCTATTATCCCACATACACACTCCCGCTCTCTCTTTCTTCTGTTTGTGCTCTTATTTATACTGCGTGCTCTTCTTAAGCACGTTCTTGTTCGCACTTCCCTTCTATTATTCCTTTGCACGTTCTCTCTATGTACAGTTTGATTCGGCGTACCGTATTCTGATCTTGGGAGATTCTGTACTGTACATAACGGTCGTGGATTTGTCCTTCCACTAAGGCTTTTGATTTTCTCTGATTCTGCTTCCTTTTTTTTTATGTATGTTTGTCAAATTCGTGAGTGTATCTTCAACAGCTCCCCCTCAATCACTAATTTGACATCTTCTGATCTCTCATATATCTTTCTTTCTTTTATACCTTCCATTTCTTTGAATCTGTTTGTCTTCGTTCCATCCAAACTCTTTGTTAGCATATCTGCAATCTGATCCTTTGTCGGAGTGTATACAATTTCTAACTCCTTCTCCATTACCTTTTCCCTCAGGAAATGATATTGAATCTCTATGTGTTTTGTTCTTGCATGAAATACTGGGTTTGCTGCAAGATATAACGAACTCATATTATCTCCATGTATGATAGGTATACCTTGATCAATACCCATGCTTTTGAACAAGGTCTGCATCCATATTACTTCTTTTGCTGTTTCTACAAGTCCTTTGTACTCTGCTTCTGTTGATGATAACGCTACTGTGTGTTGCTTCTTTGAACACCAGCTTACCAGCTTATCTCCTAGGTATATCATATACCCGTGTGTTGACCTTCTGTCATCTTGACTTCCAGCCCAGTCTGAGTCACTGTATGCTCTGAGCTTTATGTCGGACGTAAAAGGATAATATAATCCTTCTTTTACAGTTCTTTTAATATATCTAAGAACTCTTTGTCTTGCAACCCAATGTTGATCTGTCGGACAATGCATAAATTGTGAGAGAACTCCTACTGCATAACTAAGATCCGGTCTTGTTAGCGTAGCATAAATTAAACTTCCTACTAATGACTGATATTTCTTCATATCTTTAAACTCTGCTCCACTGTATTTGCTGAGTTTATGATTTACTTCAAGCGGTGTTGAAGCTTCTCTGCAGTTCTCCATATTAAACTTCTTCAGTAAGTTTAGGAGATACCCTTCTTGTGTCACATATACACCATGATTTGTGTATGTGATTTCCATTCCTAGAAAGTATGACAACTTTCCTAGGTCACTGATCTTGAACTCTCTTTCGAGTAGTTTCTTCACTTCTGTAATCCCTTCATCTGATGTTCCTGTGATTATTAAGTCGTCTACATAAATACAAATGTAGATCATACCTTCTTCTGTTCTCTTTATGAGTAGACTTGCGTCTGCTTTCGAACTTTGGTATCCAAGTTCGTTTAGATATTTCACAAGTCTGTAATTCCAAGCTCTTGGAGCTTGCTTCAGTCCATAAAGTGCTTTCTTTAATCTGCAAACAAAGTTTGGGTATCTGGAACTTTCGAACCCTTCAGGTTGTTCCATGTACACTTCATCAGAAATGTATCCATTCAGAAATGTGTTCTTTATATCTAGCTGACTTAGCTTCCATCCTTTTGATGCAGCTACAGCGATTACTGTTCTTATGGTTGACATCCTTGCCACCGGACTAAACGTCTCGTCATAATCTATGCCATGCGTCTGGGCATAGCCTTTGACTACCAGCCTCGCTTTGTATCTGGCTATCCTTCCATCTGCAAATTTCTTTATTTTGAACACCCATTTATTTCCGATTACTTTCTTACCATTTGGTTTTGGAACAAGTTCCCATGTCTTGTTCTCCTCCAGTGCGCTAATTTCTTCTTCCATTGCTTCTTCCCATTGCTTCTTGCCTTTTGCTTCATCATAGCTCTGTGGTTCTTCATCATCTTTGACCATATATGCATAGTCTTTCTGAGTTATGTATGACGTATCATACGAGTACCTTTCTGGTTGTCTTCTATTCCTGTTTGACCTTCTTGGTTCAAACTCTTCATATGTATCTGAATGCACTTCTTCATTGTCTTCATTTCTCATACCTGATCCGTTCCTGGACGTACTTGCCTGCATATGGTTTTCATCTCTGTTTACCTGAACAATTGATTTCCCTTTCTCTCTTCTTTTTATTTCTTCTTCGAATTCTTCAGTCGTATGACTTTGATCTGCATACCAGCTTTTCTATTCATCAAATGTAACATCTCTGGACACAGTAAATTGTTTGGTTAAAGGATTCCATAACCTGTATCCCATCTGCTTTTCATCATATCCGACGAACACATATTTTTTTGCTTTTGGTTCAAGCTTATGTCTGAGTTGAGACGGTACATAAGCATGCGCTACTGATCCAAACACTTTGCAGTGATCAAGTGTTGGCTTCTTTGCCCACCATGCTTCATAGGGGGTCATACCTTCCAATGTTGTACATGGTAATCTGTTTACCAAGTATGTAGCTGTGTTTACAGCTTCAGCCCAAAGATAATTTGGACAATCCTTTTCATTTAGCATAGCTCGTGCAAATTCAACTAGAACTCGATTCCTTCTTTCTGCTACTCCATTTTGTTGTGGTGTATATCTGCAGGTTATTTCTCTTTTAATACCTGCATTCCAAAGATAGTCATTGAATTCTCGGGAGAAGTATTCTCCCCCTCCATCAGACCTCAGTCTTTTAAGTTTTCGTCCGGTAAGTCTTTCAGCATATGCATGGAAATGCCTGAAGGCTCCAAACACTTCTGATTTCTCTTTCAAAACATAAAGAGTTATCCACCTTGTTGCATCATCAATGAATAGAACATAGTACCTTGATCCGCTGATTGATCCTTCTTTCGTTGGCCCCCATACATCTGTATGAATAAGCTCGAGTACTTCATCATGTTTGAATCCTTTCTTCTGGAAAGGTAGCCTGTGGGCTTTTCCCAATTGACATGCTTCACACTTATGAATCATATGTTGATTCTGTATATTTGGTAATCCCAATACTGACTGATTCGTTATCATAGCTTTAATTCCTTTTTCATTGAAATGACCCAATCTCTTATGCCATAAATCAAGTTCTGTAATTACCTTTTCTCCATGTGTGAGCAACGCTTGGCCAATGTTCCCTTGTACTCTTAAAGTAAAGAGTCTTCCTTCTTTCTTCCCAGAAACGATCTGATTGTATCCGTTCTCGGGATCTTCTACAAATACTCCTTTGTTTGTAAATCTGACCTGAAAGCCTTTCTCAACTATCTGTCCCACACTAATCAAGTTTTTCGGTATTGTTGGAACATATAAAACATTGGTTAGCAAATCTGCTCCACTCTTGCATTTCACTTTTCCAATTGAGTGTACGCTGTGTCTCGTATTGTCACCTGTTTGAACAGTGTGACTAGAACTATCTTTTTCTAGTTCTGACATCAGTTCTATATTTCCTGACAGATGATTAGAGCATCCAGAATCAATGTAAAATACCTTTAGGTCTTCGTTTTCCGATGTGCTGATAGAGTTCATCATCAACGATGTATGACTTTCATTCTGCGTGTCGTTTGCGTAGTTGTTGTAGGTGGTGTTGTAGGATTGATTCTGTCCCCAACTTCTTATTCCACCTCTACCATATCCTCCTCTTTGATTTTGTCTTCCTCTTTGATATCTTCCGCTTCTGCCTCTGCTATTACTGTTTTGATTTTGATTTGATCCTTGTTGATTGTGCCAGCAATCATGAGCCAAGTGATTACTGAGTCCACAGATCCAGCAAGCCTTCTTGTTGGTATTCTGGTTACTTCTTCCTCTTCCAAAGCCTCTTGCTCTTCCTCTGCCAGTGCCTTTACCTCTTGCGTAATAGGCCTGAGAACTCGACTCTTCTTCGTCTTTTGTCTTACCTTTGTCTTTCTTTTTGTTCTTCATGTACATTGCAGAGCTTTGTCCTTTATCTGCATCTCCTTTCAGGTCTTGCTCATATGTGAGCATCAAACCAAGCAACTGATTTAAATCTGGCACAAAATGATTTAAGGAGAGTTCAGTTGATAGTACGAAAGGTTTCCACCTTTCATCTCCTCTCAACCCTGTGAGCACTTGCGCTATCAATCTATGCTCTTCGACTTCTTCATTTATGGATCCAAGACTATCTGCTAGATCCTTCATTTTAGTGACGTAGTCACTTATGCTTTGACTCGACTTCTTTTTGAATGTCGTAAATTCGGACCATAAACTAGCCTTCCTGGCTTTCGTAGTATTTTGGAAATGATCTTCCAATGCACTCCATATGTCCTCTGCTTTCTCCAGACCTCTAATATGTGGTAGTAGATGATCTGTTACGGTATTATAGATGTAGGCTCTTGCCGTTGCATCTTTCTTCTGCCACAGCTTCAAGGCTTCTAATTCTTCTTTTTCCGGTTGACTATCATCTTCAAAGGTCGGCTTCTTTTCTTCTCCGGTCACGTACATCATTAAGTCCTTACTCATAAGTAAGGCTTCCATGCGCATTACCCAAGCGGGATAATTATCTCTGTCCAACTTATCAATAGTAACATGGTCTGCCATGATCTTCTTGTTTCTGTTACTTCTGGTGAGCTTTTGAGAATCTTTCTGCTCTTCAGAATCTTTCTCGTTCTGGTTCCACTCGTTGTGGTTGACCGGCTCTTGTTTCTAGTAATGGTGAATACTCTGGGCTTCTGATTAGATATGCCTAGCTCTGGCTCTGATTAGATATGCCTGGCTCTGATACCACTGTAGCGGAAATGTGGTATACTTTCTTTCCTCTGATACCACTCCTTGTCGACGCGACGAAGGCCGAGCCTTGCGGAAACCGCCACGCCCAAGAAGAACTAAGCTAGAGTGATTCAGAACACTTCTGTAATCAATCAATAGCTTAGCAAAGTCTAGCGCTCAACATAAAAGACTGCGCTCTAAATTCACTGGAAGGAATTCCACCGAAACTTCACCGGACTGTCACCAGAATGACACCGTAATCGTACCGGAATTGTACCAGTATGAACTTCAAATCCTTTTATAATTATTTCAAGTAAACATACGTGAAGTAAGGAAGTAACGCGAAAGCTTCCTTAACTTACTGAACACTTCCTGAAGTTTAAGGAAAAACTCCACTAGTTCAGACAACCTTTTTCGGTCAGACTTTGTACTATGTGGATATCTTTTTCACCGGAAACTTTGATCAACTAAAAGTAGAGATGTCTAGCTACAGAATGAGCTATCTCTCACACAAAACTTCGCATTACTCTGCGAGATCTACTTCGTTCTTCTACCGGAAATTACTCGTTTACTATAAGAACTATAACTGAGTGATAATGCGTTTACTGAGAAAACGTTAACTGTTAATTAACTTTAACTGTAACATAAACATACTCTGTTTCTTTCGCATACAAAACAGTACGCACAAACATCCACATGAACATGTGTTTTCTATTAGAGAAGATGTGTACAAGTGAGCTTGGCCTCTTCTTGCTCAAGCTACAAGAACTCTCCTATACTGCGTAGTTTCTTATTACCATCTTTCTCTCAGATGAATACCCGATATCTCAGGCTTCTGTTATTCATCTATACATACGCGATCTCTGGCGTCTTCTTCTACATACGCAATCTATGGCGTCTTCTACCT
This sequence comes from Ceratopteris richardii, assembly GCA_020310875.1. Classification (NCBI taxonomy): domain Eukaryota; kingdom Viridiplantae; phylum Streptophyta; class Polypodiopsida; order Polypodiales; family Pteridaceae; genus Ceratopteris; species Ceratopteris richardii. Next base: position 165,209,459 of record CM035415.1, read on the forward strand.
TTCTCTCTGTATATCTGTATCTCTGCGTCTCTGCGCATCTGCTATATCCCTTCTCTCTATTATCCCACATACACACTCCCGCTCTCTCTTTCTTCTGTTTGTGCTCTTATTTATACTACGTGCTCTTCTTAAGCACGTTCTTGTTCGCACTTCCCTTCTATTATTCCTTTGCACGTTCTCTCTATGTACAGTTTGATTCGGCGTACCGTATTCTGATCCTGGGAGATTCTGTACTGTACATAACGGTCGTGGATTTGTCCTTCCACTAAGGCTTTTGATTTTCTCTGATTCTGCTTCCTTTTTTTTTATGTCTGTTTGTCAAATTCGTGAGTGTATCTTCAACAGTACTGGCGAACCAAAACTGGTATACAGCTTTGGCATAGAAAGATGAAATAGCCTGTACAAGCATTGTGATAGTGCGCTTGGAGGCCAAAACGAGCTCAGATTGCGATTTCGGCACCACAGAGCGAAGCCATTTTGATCTTGGAAACACGTTAAGCATGCTCACCAAAATTCGTGCGATTTTGAGACTGCAACCGGAGAGGTGTAAATGACGCCCTAGATGAAGCAGAGACCTTCTCTGATACCAATTAGAGTTAGACATCTGCGGAAGCATGCAAACAGCACAAGGAAGAAGAAGAAGCTTGGAGCACAACACACAATATTGCATGTATTACTAGAGAATGTACAAAGATAAGTAGCTCGTTAGGGCAATAGGCATATATACAAGCTGGGGGAAAAAAGCCTCCTAAAGAGGGGAAAAAGTGCCCCGGCGGTCCTAGTGTGTTCACACACATCACTACCTAAATATATCAACACTTTCTTCACCATCATCATCCTCACCATCTCACACCTCCATCTCCATCTTTGCTAAATTTTTAGTTTTTTGGTCATATCACCTTCCCCACCTCATTCCCCTCATTCCACTTGTGAGATAGAGCAAGAGAGAGCTTGTGTGCATTTTGTTTTGTGTTTTTTTAGCATTTCTTGTAGGTTCTAGTTGTATCATCATGTCCAGCAGTTCCAGTAGGTACAGAAAGTCTCTACATAGGTCTCGCGACATCGACCTTTGTCCATCGTGATTGACAGAGAAATTGACTATTTGGTAAAACTGAGTGCACAAACATAGACTAAAGACCTTGCACATCACATCTTCACAAAGAAATAAAAAAAATTGCAGTATTTCTGTCCATCATGATTGACACCATCGTGATGAAGAGCCTATCCATCTCGATCGTCACACCCCCGACGAACACCTTTGTCCATCAAGACAAATGGCATCCATCATGATGGACACCTCTGTCCATCATGATCAACAAAAAAAATCATGATTGATATGTGCACTCAACCAAAAACCTATCCATCAGAAGGCCTAGATGCTTGATTGACACATAGCTATGCAAAATTCTGAAAAGTTCAGTCCATCGTGATTGACAACCCACGATGGACTGCCTATTCATCGTGATTGATATATGATGTCCATTGCGATGAACACCCCTATCCATTGTGATTGACAAAGAAAATGTGATTGACATCCCATTTCAGCGAGAAACCTATCCATCGCAACACACATGCCATGATTGACACAAAATAACGCAAAAAACCCAAAAAATTCTATCCATCATGATTGATACTCTCTATCGTGATCAATCCATTAATCACGATTGACACCGTCCATTGCAAACCACAAGGGTTAGGAACCCAAGGGACTATAGAGAATTTTTGTGCAACACAAGGGGGAAAGAAGGGTTTCAAAAGTGTTTGAATCAAATTGTCTGTCACTTGAAATTAAAAGCTTGAGCTAAACTTTGAACCTTTATAGGATCATTAAGATCTCTTGGAGAGAACAAAGCAAGGTGCCAGTGTGTGCAAGCTGGGGAACGTGCATCCTGAGCATGCAAGTGCAACAAGGAGAAGCGACTTGAAGTTCGAAGATCTCTCAACCCCCTTAGTCCATTCCTAGCTTAAGCTAAGCACAATTAGAGGTTTTGATTGATTAGCTTTATGATAGGAACACTCAAGTTCTAAGAGCCTCTAAATTCTTAAGTCTAACAATAGATTAATTATAGTCAAGGGACAACCTAAGGGGAAAGAACTTAATCTAATTGGATGAAAAACCATCAAGTATGATAAACTTAAGCGCTCCTGACTACACATATTCGAAGACAAGGAAATACAGCCTAAATAAATTAAAATGAACCAGTAATTAATATCAAAGAATCAGCAACATGGTTGTATAAGGGTCATTGGGCTAATTAGTTGGGCATATGAACCTTAGATCAGGTTGACACCTAGGGAGAGATCGACAAAGTATTAGATCATCTGAGGCTAGTATCAATCATATGGCTAGATCATGAGCCCAAGAGCTTAGCAATTATCCCTGCATACTCAGTTCGGAAACGAGTGATTCAAAGATGCCCTTTAATATGGAATGACCAATAGGAAGTGCAAGCACAACCTATTTACAAACACCAGACGACCCCTATAAGACACAATTGGAGTATATTAGGACCAATCAATTAGGTGCATGCATCTATGAGGATGGTCTAAGGCGATCAGTGTTCCAACTCAAAAAATCTCAATCAACCCTTCAGACTTGAATTCTCAATGGTTAAGTTTGAAGAGGGTTTATATATTTGCAAGGAACCATGTATATGCTTACTAGCTTACCAGACAGGATGGATGAGTTTGGAAATGTTATTCCCAAGAATGATATAGGAGACTTAGAGCAAGGAGACCTAGGATGAGAACCCAAGACTCCTTGAGGCAAGTCTATCTTGATGAGAGTGGTTACGCCAGAGTGGGTTCCCCAAGACAACAAAAGTATAGAACTCTTCTTGAATAGAGAAACAGAGAAAGCCTTTTCGATATTCAAGTCAGATCAACTTAGTGAAATAGGCGGAGTCACAATCTACAAGTTCAAAGATCCAAAGATTCCGATTAAAGTTGTCTATTTGGATAACACGTAAGAGAGAATGTTCTTGGTGACACAGCATGGTAAGCATGCATACCCTTGGAAGGGCAAATTGATTTTCCCCCCACCAAAGTCTAATGTTTCCCATGGCCTCCAAGGAGCAAGATCTTCCAGAGCTCATGAATCCTAGAGAGAAAGAGTTACAGAGAGACCAGAAGTGAGCTTTGCAAACCCCTTAGGAAGAGCGTGATCAGGATTAGAGGCAGAAAGAACTGATCAGGAAAGGCACAAAAATCCTAGACATCAAAGAGGCCTGGATATGTTTCCCTTGCCTAGACCTAGAGAACACTCGAGAATCGTGAGGCTCATGCAATTGGTTGAATCCATGAAGAATTGCTTTGATGGCATCAGAGATCCATACAATCATGTAGTAGATTTTAGACAAGTGTTGAGAGTTGAACAAGTCGAGGACTTGTTCACTGAGTACAATGCTTTTGGTCTAACTCTTAGGAACACTGCCTTAACATGGTTTCAACCACTGCATCAAGGTCAGTTTAGAAATATAGACTAGTTGCATCAAGATCAGTTTAGAAATATAGACCAGTTGCTATAAGCCTTCATTAGATAATTCTCCAAAAATGGCATCAGACACAACACCTCTTCACTGACACATAGCTTCAAACAGATACCTCAAGAAATGGTTAGACTTGCAGGAAGAAGTTTCAGACAATACCTAGAGAGATGCCCTATTCTAGAGTTACCCACTCGAACCAAACAAGTGGCCTTATTCTTGGATGGATTCTTAAGTACCAAATTGAGATCTTATGTGTACTTGAAGGACCCTAGATCCATAGAAGAGTGTGTACACATGTGCATAGACATTGAGGATAATCTAGGGGAGGAATTAGAGCTTTCAAAAATCTATAAAGATTCAGATAGATCTACTAGCCTCACTTCCAAACATTCTACATCTATAGAAGAACTTGCAGAGAAGGTAGCTCAAAAATTAGGACTCTAGCAAACAAATACCTAGATTTGCACCAGTGAAACAATGCTATACCTATGGAGGAGACCACATGACTAATGTGTGCCCAATCATGGTGCAACCCCAAGTGAACCCTAACAAACAATACTGCACAATAGAAAGGAGATACACCAACCACGCTGCACAAGATTGCCATATAATAAGCAAGCAATTAGGCAAAATTATCCATAGCCATATCCAAAACAGGGGAGATACTAGAATGAACCAAGCTTTGTGCTAAAATGGTTGAATTGGCTCAAACCATGTTTGAATCCAATCAGCTCTTCAATTACTCTAGTTCAGCTAAGACTCAGATACACTTTGACGGGCTATTAGAAAGATTATTAAGGATGATAGTTGAGTTAGGAAAACAAGCTACATCACATGTGACTAACATTAGAAGCAAAAGGATAAGCATTCCTCCCAAGGATGCTTATGTTCCCAACTCCACCAAGTCAAGAACCTCTACTTCTATGAATCAATACTCACAAGAGTTTCTAAGAGAAATGGGCAAAAGAAAGTAAAAATCCTCCTCCCATTGAACTTGTGGATGATTTACATGACCAATTCCCGCAAGATATTCCTTCTATTTATGAAGAACATGAGGATAACCCATCGAGTGAGCGATTAGACTTTGAGTCTAATTCCTTGCAGGAATTATCCCATTTCATAGGTCCATGCAGCTTAAGCTAGAATTGTGGAAACACGTAGCAAATCAAGTGCCAAAAGTAGCAAAAGCCCAATCCCAGGTAGGATCACATAGAACAGTGCCAGATTTACCCATTGGATAAGATAGGAGACATGAGTGAAGGAGAAGAAGGAAATACATATCTACTTATTACTCATCAGGTTTACACAACCAAGGCTTTTTTGAACTTAGGCGCATGAGTTGCAATTGCTACCACTTGCCTATGGAAGTGTTGGGGCAAACCAGCACTCATGCCAATGAGAATGAAATCGCAAATGACAAATGGCCACATAGAGAAACCTTTAGGATTGCTTGAAGGTATAACTCTCACTATTGTAGTGTAGAGTTTGAGCACACTTTTGCTATATGTGACTTCTGCAAAAATCAAGCCTATGAGATGATTTTGGGAAGACCACTCGTGAGATAGTTGCAAGTAGTACAAGATTGGGGAACCAATTCCTTGTATTTGCAACATTTAGGTGTTACAACCAAAGTCAATCTCAAGGATTACTCTCATAGAGGCATGCCCCCAATTCAAGGGAATCCCATCCATAGAGCAACTAGTGATACAGAGTCAGTGCATAGGAACAGTTTCTTCTTGGATGCATGAAGACACTCACTTATGGATGTGCAAAGTGGCAATAGAAGAAGAGAAAAGAGAGAACACTAGAGAGGTAGGTGTGAAGGAAACTCATAGATGAATTCGAGACCTAGCCTATCCACCTATATAACAACTCATGTGTGATTCGGTATTGAAGAATGTGAGCCTAGTATGCATGAAATTGAACAATTGAGTGACTCGGATCTAAAGTCAATTATTATGGATTCTCTTTGGGCATCAGAAGAATAATACATATACAAAGTAGAAGCTCACTGTCACGGACGAGAAGAGCATACGAATGATGTGAGGTTAACCACACAGATAACCACCAAGAGTGAAGGCAAGAAAAGAAAGAAGAATGAAGTCTCACCAGATGAGGAAGAATCTTTGTTTAAGGTCCCTAAAAACTTTAGGAAGTATGAGATAGAGGATAAGAAAGTCATGATAAGGATGCTTATATGTGAAGCACTAGCAAGAGAGGCCTATGATAACAAAGAGAAAACTAAGAAAGTCATTGTGACCATAGAGGAAGCTGAAGAACAATGCACGTACATAGGACATGATTTGACAGAGGGCGAGGAGCAAGAGTTGATAGCCATGCTAAGAGAATACAGAGATGTGTTCGCATGGAGTTATAAAGACCTAAAATGTGTAGACCTTGACATATGCTCACATATGATTCCCATGATCTCAGAAGCCAAACCCTCTAAGCAAAATCCATACACATATAATGATAACTATGCTGCCAAGATTAAGGAAGAGATAGATCATTTAGTAGAAGTTGAATTTATCTATGAAATTGAGCATACTAAATGGGTTTCCCCCATTGTAGTGGTGCCCAAGATATATGGAAAGTTACGTATTTGCATGAACTCGAAGAAGGTTAACACAACCACTATTTGAGATAGTTATCCGCTTCCCATCACTGAACATCTATTGGAAAGAGTGGCAAGCAAGGAGATATACAGCTTCCTTGATGGGTTCTCTGGCTACAATCAAGTGGCCATTGCACCAGAAGATCACCATAAGACAACTTTTGCCTCAAAATGGGGCATAATCACTTTTTTGGGTAATGCCATTTGGTCTTACCAATACGCTAGCTACTTTTTAGAGGTTGATGTGCCATGTCTTTAAAGAGTTCTTGCGTAAAAAATTGGAAGCTATGTTGATGATCTATGTGCGCATTCCAACATTTGAAAAACACATATACCTAAACTCAGACAAATCTTTGACAAATGTAGAGAATATTAGGTCTGCCTGAACCTAGAAAAGTGTGTTTTTATGGTCAGGCAAGGCAAGATTCTAGGATACATAGTGTAAAAGAATGGCATATCCATGGATGAGGAGAAAATTAGAGCTATTACAGAGCTATCTAGGCCAAAGAATGTCAAGGAGCTACAATCTTTCATGGGGCATTGTGGCTATTATCGATGTTTCATTCATATGTATGTGATCATTGCAAAGCCTCCGTACTCCCTCTTGAATAACTTTGAGTGGACAAAAGAACGTGAAAACTCCTTTAATGGGCTCAAGAGAAGATTGTGTTCAACAATAATCTTAACTACACCAGATTGGAACAAGCCATTCCACGTGTATGTGGATGCATCCAATTATGCTATTGGGTGCATACTAGCACAACCTACCGGTGAAGGTAATATGGATCTTCCAACTGCTTATGTCAGTAGACATGTGAATGCAGCTGAATGAAATTATACCACTACTGAGAGAGAAGGATTAGGCATGGTATATGCGATTAAGAAGTTTGAACATTATTTGCTAGCAAATAAGTTCAATTTTTTTACAGACCATCAAGCTCTATTTTATCTAGTGAATAAACCTTGCAATACTAGTAGATTAGTAAGACGATTCCTCTTACTAATGGAATATGACTTTGAAGTCGTTGTTAGGAAATTTCGGACTCACCTTAGGGTGTGTTGAGATATCAAGCTCAACATGTGATGATTTATGGATGACACATATCAGTTTTTCGTTTTGTTGACATGTATAGTGGTCACGCCGATATATGTCAAGGATACTTCATTGAGCTTTATTAGATTTATCTACCAAGAGTGATGGCACATTTGTTTCTTGCCAGCTCACTCATTCACAGACATTAGTTTTTTTCCTTATGTATTGGTCTTTATATATTGCTCTTGTTGTATTCTTGTTTTAGGTCATTCTTGTACATTCCTTTTTATGTAATAGAAGAAGAAAGAAGAAGATCATTCTTCCTTGGCTCAATCAGTGTGTGTGCTTCTCCTTGAGAGTGAGATTGTGTGTGTGTGAGCTCTCTTCCTTATCTCCTTCCTCCTGACATGCTATCAGATCCAGGTTGGTTGTAGAGAGCTCGTGGAGAAGGCGACAGTGAAGAGTACACAGCAAGGCATGGAGAAAACGTGATTCACAAACGACCTCCATTTGCTACGAAAATTGGCATGAAGGTAGAATACCTCAAAATATTTTTGAGAGTTATCCCTTTAGGGCCCTTTAGGGTCACTCGTTTTTGTTAGATCGAATTTTTGGAGCCATCTCGACCTCTATTTTGAGCCCGCAAGGTGGGGCCCACAGAAAAACCAAGTCAGTTTCAAAAAATGTAACTTGCATCATGTTTGGCAACACTCATATATTCCAAATCTAGAATTTCAAGCAATTCCATGTATTGTTGATACATGAAAACTATGTTTTTCTGAGACCAAACTGTCACACCATAGTGCGACAGTGTTCAAGCAGAAGTGCTGCTTGTAGTGTTTTGCAGTGTTGTGTATTGCTGCAGAAATGGCAAACGCAGATGGAATGAGTCAGCTTATGAGCGATAAGCTAGAAAAGAACAACTTCCATGCTTGGAGATTCAGAATGACGAATTCCCTGATGGGAAAAGGCTACTGGAAGTACATCGAAGGAGAGAACGAAAATGCTCTGCAATTACCAGAGAGGAATCAAACTGCAGAACATATAAGAGCATATGAGGAATGGAATCAAGGAGCACGAAAGGTAATGTACTTGCTATCTGTTAGCATACAGGATAGCATGATTGCGCACATATAGGATGCCAAGACTCCGAAAGAGGCTTGGAAGAGTTTGGTCACATTGTATGAGACCAATACAAAGGCACGGAAATTGCAACTCAAGAATGAGCTGCATACCTTGGAGAAAAAGAGCATGTCGGTAAGTGACTATAACCTGAAAATCAAAAGCATATGTGAGTCACTTGCATCTATTGGAGTGAATGTAGATGATGATGATAAGGTGGAAGTATGCCTTCGTGGACTAGGAGCTTCATATAAGCAGTTCAGAACTTCTATACAGACTAGGGAAAATATTCCAAATTTTGTTGACCTAGTATCTATGTTGATTATTGAAGAAAAGAATCTTGGTGAGGATTCAAACTCCCAAGGAAAGCCGAGTTCTGATCAGGTATTCTACTCTAGCAGAGGAAGAGGCAGAGGTAGAGGTTTCGAAAGTGGAAGAGGAAACAGTAACCAAGACCAAGGTCAAGAATAGAATCATGCAGGTGGAAGAGGACAGTTTCAAGGCAGGGGGAGCCAAAGAGGTCGCAAAATTTTCCAAAGAAATGATTCAGGTAATGATAGTAAAGGATATTGGAATTGTGGTAAACCTAGACACTTTGAACGTGATTGCAGGTTGAAGAATCAAAATAACAGAAGGCAACAAAACAACTATGCATCCACAAGTGCACATGATTCTGAGAAGTTGTTCATGGTTCAACATCACATGATGAATACGATGTCTGTTGGTGTTTCAAAATCGAATGATAATGTCTGGTATGTTGATTCAGGTGCTTCAAATCACATGACCAATCATGTGGAATGGTTTAGTACTTTGCAAAAATTGTCAGTTCCTTGATATGTTGAAACAGGTGATGGTATGTTGATTCAGGTGCTTCAAATCACATGACCAATCATGCCGAATGGTTAAGTACTTTGCAAAAATTATCAGTTCCTTGATATGGTGATGACACATCACATCCAATTGAGCATATAGGAAACATAGCACTATCTATGGAGGATGGAAAGGTAAAACATATTGCTGATGTGTTGCATGTTCCAAATATAACAAAGAATCTGGTTTTTGTTGGACAAATGGTTGACCAGGGATTACAAGTTAGGTTCAATGCCGATGCATTATATGTAGAGGAGTACATGCGGGATGAAGGTATAAAGCACGATTGGTAGCTAAAGGATATGCACAAAAATATGGCATTGATTATGAGGAAACATTCAGCCTTGTAGCTAAAAATGTCTACTTTCGGAACACTTGTTGCATTAGCTACAGCAAAAGGATGGACTTTGCATCAGATGGATGTGAAGAATGCTTTCCTACATGGTGAGTTACAAGAAGAAGTATATATGGACCAGCCACAAGGATATGAAGATTCAAAGCATCCAGAATATGTTTGCAGGTTGCAAAAGGCTTTGTATGGGCTAAAGCAAGCTCCTCATGCATGGCATGCAAGGATTGTTGATTACTTAACCAGCATTGGGTTTTCTATGTGCGATGCTGATCATTCACTATATGCAAGGAAGGTTGTTGATGGCATCATGATTGTGGCTATTTATGTTGATGACCTGATTTTAGGTGGTGATAATGAAGAAAGCATCAAAGATGTAAAGTAAATTCTTATGCAGGAATTTGACATGAAAGATCTTGGTGTGCTGCGCTATTTCTTGGGCATTGAGTTTATACATACAGAAACAGGTATATGGATGTTGCAAAGGCAAGATGCCTTGAATATGCTGCAAAAGTATGGTATGGCTGATTGCAAGCCGATTTCTATGCCATTAGATCAGAATTTGAAGTTAGATACTACATCAGGTGAAGCATTGGAAAATGCTACTATGTACACGAAAATTGGGGGAAGTTTGATATATCTCACAATTACGAGGCCCAATCAAAGCTACATTGTTGGACTTGAAAGTCAATTTATGCAGGTTCCCAGGAAGCCACATTTGGATGCTTTGAGGCGCACTCTACGTTATGTGAGTGCCACTTTGGATTATGCATTATTTTATGAAGCTAGTGTATATCTTGATGTCCGAATCTGAGGTATAAGGAAAGTATACTCCTTGATTTTGGGTGCCCTTAAGGTACTTCAAAATCTTCTTTGTAGCCTCCAAGTGAGGTGCCCTAGGTTTGTGCATAAATTGACTTAAGACACTTACTCCTTAAGCAATATCAATCCTTTTCAATATAGCATAGTTCAAGCTTCCCACTATGCTTTGGTAACCTGCAATATTATCAAGCACATTACCTTCATGAGCACTTAATTTTTGGTTTACCTCCATTAGAGTGCTTGCTACCTTGGCATCCTGCAAATGAAACCTTTTTAACATGTCCTGTATGTACTTTCTCTTAGTAATATAAATTCCAGAGTTAGTATAGACTAACTCAAGCCCAAGAAAATACTTCTGCTGCATCATTTGATTCTTAATCTGTTTGATGCCATTAGCATCATAACCTATGAGTATGACATCATCAACATATACACATAGGTATATTACCTCTGAATTACTCATCTTAACAAATAGAGAAGTATCTGCTTTACTCATGATGAATCTTTGATCCTAAAGGTATGTAGTCAATCTATGGTTCCATGCCCTAGGTGCTTGCTTCAATCCATAAAAAGCTTTGTTCAATTTACACACATATGTTACCTTGCTTGGATCCTCATAGCCAGGAGGTTGAGACATATCCACCTCTTCTGAAATCCAGCCATTAAGAAATGCATTTTTTACATCCAATTGGTACATGTTCCAATTCTTTGATGCAGCCACACTTACCAATACCCTGATGGTTGGCATTTTTGCCACAGGTTAGAAGGTTTCTTCATAATCAACTCCTTGGGTTTTTGCAAAACCCTTAGCCACAAGTCTAGCTTTCTACCTGCTCATTCATCCATCAAAATTCCTCTTGATCTTAAAGATTTATCTAGAACAAATTACCTTCATAGATTCCTTCTTTGGCACTAGTTCCCATGTATCATTCTCCTTGAGTGCTTCAATTTCTTCATCCATAGCTTCCTTCCATTCTGCCTTGGTCTTTGCCTCTTCATATGATGATCGCTCTTCACATGACAAGTCTTTTGCAAGATAAACAGAATGCTTAGTAACTAAGGAAGTATCATATCCATATCTGATTGGCTTCTTGCTCTCCCTTTGTGACCTTCTGATTGCTTGGTTGGAAGATTCAGGTATATCTTCCAATTTCTTCATCTTGACTTTGCCTTTGGACTTCCATGCCTTGAATTCTTCTAAGTTGATGATGTCCTCATCATCTGATTTGATGTCTTCAATTTGATTTGGTTCCTCCTTGGTGAGGCTTGGAAATTCCTCTTCCAAGTCATAAGATAGCTTTACTTTCTTGCATTCACTTTCAAGCCAAGAGTCATTCTCATCAAAGACAACATCTCAACTGACCATAAATCCTTTGTTGGAAGGATTGTAGAACCTGTATCCTTTCTTATTCAAGTCATACCCTATGAAGATGCATTTCTCTACCTTAGGTTCTAGCTTACCTCTGATTTGAGATGGCATGTGCACATAAGCAACACATCCAAAGATCTTGCAATGATCAAGTGAAGGTCTTCTACTATGCCATGCTTCATATGGGGTCATCCCATCAAGAGATTTGGATGGCAACCTGCTTACAAGATAAGTGGTAGTAGATACACTCTTTGCCCACAAGTAAGTAGGTAATTTTTTCTCATTTAACATTGACCTAGCTATTTCAACAATTAGTCTATTTCTCCTCTCTGCCACCCCATTTTGCTCAAGGGTATACCTTGTTATGATTTCTCTCTTGATTCCTCTATCCTGCAAGAATGCATCAAAATCATTTAAGAAGTACTCACCTCCTCCATCTGACCTTAGTCTCTTTAGACTTCTTCCTGTTAGGTTCTCAACAAGTGTAAGATACTTTTTAAAGCAACTAAATACTTCATCTTTGTGCTTCATAAAATATAAGATAGTCTACCTACTGAAATCATCAATGAAAGATACATAATACCTTGATCCAGAAATTGAGGGATCCTTACTTGGTCCCCATGCATCTGTATGGACAAGCTCTAAGTAGTCCTCATGCATGTAGCCTTTCCTTGAGAAGGGTAACCTGTGAGATTTTCCAAACTGACAAGCACCACATTTATAGATCATGTGTTGCTTGGATACATTAGGTACCCCAAGCACACATTGATTTCTACATAATTGCTTTAAGGTTCTCTCACCAATATTCCCTAATCTCTTATGCCAAATTTCAAGCTCTGATAGTGTTTGTTCTTTGTAACTATAAAGTGCAATATTCCTTGTATCTTCAAGTTCAAAAGTGAATAATCTACCTGTCCTTTCTCCTTTGGCAATTCTCTTGAATCCATGTTGGGGATCCTCCACAAAATGCTCCATATTTGTTGAACCTGACTTGCAAACCCTTTTCCATAATCTGTCCAACACTTATCAAGTTCTTGGTAATTGTAGGTACATACAGAACTTTGCTCAACAGATTTTTATTTCCATCTGAGGTCTTAACATTTCCTACCTTGATCACTAAGTGCTTGCTGTCATCACCTGTTTGTACCTGATGCTTACCCTTTGGTTCCTCAAGGTCAGAGAGAAGAGCTACATTGTCTTCCATATGTGCTGAACATCCTGAGTCAATGTAGAAGAGATGATCATCATTTATACCTGGTTTTGAAGTCATATTCATAATCAGAAGAGAATCCTCTTGCTCCTCTGTATAGTTGTTGTAATCTTTCCTTGATTTGTAGCCTCCTTGGTAGTTGTTATTGTAGTTGTTGTTGTTGTTGTTGTTGTTGTTTTAGTTGTTATTGTAGTCTTGATGGTGATTGAATCTTCCTCTTGATTGTGTATATCCACCTCTTTGAAATCCTCTACCTCTTTGATTCTTGAAGTTCTTGTAACACTCATCTGTAGTATGATTTGACAATCCACAAATATTACATGGTGAGGATTTATAAGGTCTCCCCCTACCTTTCTTACCTCCTCTGCCCCTTCCTCTTGAGTTTCTACCTCTCCCTGCATAGTTGGCTTGGGAGGTAGTTCCTTCATCCTCAATCTTCTTGTTTTTTCCTTTCTCTTTAGACTTACTTTTATCTGTGTATAGGGCAAAAGAGCTATTAGCTCTTGATGAATCTCCATTCTTGTTGAGCTTGGTGTCATGGGTAAAGAGTTACCCCATGAGTGTGGTAAGATCTAGAATTTGCATGTCCATGTACAAGTCCATGGCAGTTGTGAAGCTCTCCCATTTGTCATCTTCCTTAATACCATTGATTACCTATCTTACAATATGCTCCTTTTCAATTCCATCGCCTATGCTTGCTAATTGATCAACTACATCCTTGACTTTGGTCACATACTCTGAGATGCCTTGCTTGGGTTGCGTCCTTTGAGTGGAAGAGAAATATGAAGACAATCTTTCCCAAGTCGCTTGGGATGTCTTACAGTTCCTAATGTGAGGAAGAAGAAAATCAGAGATTGAGTTAAGTAAGTATGACATTGTTAAAGCATCTTTGGCACACCATGAATTGATTCTTTCATGCTCCTCTCTTGTAGGCTGTCCTTTGCTTCTAAAAATGGGCATCTCCTCATCTCCTGAGATGTATCCCTAGAGACTCCTTCCTTGCAAGTATGTCTTTTGCTTTGATACCACTGTTCGGAAAAATGGATGGACACTCCAAGAAATGAGTAGGTGCTGCTAATCCCTGCTTTACACCAGCCATCTTTTGTTTTAGTGTTGCGTTGTAGGCCCCCTTAGCTTTCCAATGACATTAAACAAGTGCCTATGTACTTTGGAAATGATATGAGAAATTATTGATTCAAGAGAGACTACTTCCAAGTTCAAGAATCAATGAAAACCTTCTATTTTTGTTCATACACCTGCTCCTTGTAAAGCTGAGTGCTTCCACTACAGTAGGAATTAGAAAAATTCCTTTTGGAGATATCAAATTAGCTTAATAAGCTAATGCTTCCAAGTGGAATCACTCAAAATGATTGACTATACACAGAGCAATCAATTTAGTTATCAAATCATTACCCTCGATATTTTAGGACCTCTACAGAGTTTGACAGTGATCACCTTGATGCACTTTTCTCTGAATCCACTGAATAGAAAATCTTAAAAACTTTACAGCATGTAGAGAACTTAGAGATGATTCCAAGAAGCTATAGAAGATTGAAAATGGTGGAGAAATGACTGAGATATGAGCAATACAAAATGATTGTTACAAGTGACAAGGACAGAGAGACTAGTAGATATAATGGATGATCTATTGTATTATAAAACAATGTTGCACATGATCATTAGCATGATAAATAATTAGCCACCCTAGAAAGCGACATACTACCTAGTTACATCAATCCATGGAGAGTCAAACAATATCAAGAACACCTCATAGAGAAAATGCTAAACCGACTCACGACAACCAAGAAACGAAAGGAAGAGGAGAAAGAGTCCGAGAAGAAGCACATGTAGAAGCCTTATGTTGAGCCCATAAAAGTCATATTGATCAAACTCAACTATAGTCAAAGTCAACCACTGTCAAAGTCAAAAGTTCAAAGTCAAGTAGGTCAAGGTCAAAGTCAATAGGGGCAAAGTCAAAGTGTTCGAATTTCAGGTGTCAAGGTGCATAGGTAGTGCACAAGTAATTATCCATAAAGGGTGAATTGGAGAAAGTGGTTGCAGGCTGCAAAGGTATTTCTCTAATTTCCCTAAGGTTCAAAGTGTTTTTAAAGTGTTTTGGAAGGTTCAAGTGAACCCTCTCTTATGTGCAAAAGTGAAGAATTAAAAGGAAAAATGTGAAGGTATGTGAAGTGGCAGCGTACGCAGAAGTGAAAGTATGGCCCCCCAATTAAAATTTTTGTTTTAGTCTAAAGTCACTACAGGACAAAAGAGGGATTTGTTGGCTGCCCACTTTTGGAGACAATATTAGGACATCAAAGTGAGCACCAAGATACTCTTGCAGTTAGGAGCGTACGTGGAGCGACTCTCAAATGAAGGCAAGGACTATTCTTGGACTATTCTAAGTGTAAGCAAGAGTGAGCATAGTCTAAGTAAGGCAAGAGAGAGAAGTGCAAGAGATACACAGTGTGCGATGCAGAGAAGTGAAGTGCAAGTGTGCATGAAGAGTGACTAAGAAGTGTGCAGAGAAGTGCTAAGCTATCCCCCCCCCAAGGATCCCAAGGTCTCATTGCAATGTGCGCATGCCGACAGAAGGTGTCCATCCCTCCCCCTTATTGGAAGCTTGGTGCAAGGTGTGCACAAGTGCAGGCTTGGAGAAGGTGGAGGTCTGGTGCAGAGGAGGCCGGCAGCAACAAGACCTTGGGTATTTGGTATTTTGTAATTGAGAACTCTGTGGGATTTTGCACAGAAGCATTGGATTGTATTGTGCATCACCATTGTATTTGTCTTATTATAATCAATCGACAGAGGCTTCCAGTGTATATCATTCTTCTTGCCTTCCCCTTTTCTCCTATAAACACTCAAATCCCTTCTTGTCCAAGAATCCCCCAACAAAATTTGGCACGCCCGGTGGGACTCCAAGGAGATTTGAGCATAGGAGAAGACATCTTGTAGTGTGGAGAAGCACTATCCAAGTGCCGACAGTACTACTTCATTGGGCTAAAAGGTACATATTCTTATCAATTGTCTCATACTAAGAGGACTATGAATAGCTCATGACCGCAACTCGATCCCAAACATTGAGGGTCACCTGCAAGCAAACAATAAGGAAGTCCGTTAGAAGATCATCTAGTCCACTTTCATCAACTTCATCAGTAAGGAGCATGGCTGGTGAGGTAGACTTGGAAACCCTGCTATCAAGATTAAATATAAAATTTCCTTCTTTCAAAGGCCTAACTCAGGAAGATCCGGACGAGCATATTAGAAGGTTTTTAGCACTATGCAAAACTAGAGGCTTAATGGGAAGAGAGGATGCCTTTTTGATACTTTTCCCTGCCACTTTAGAGGGATTAGCAGATGAATGGTTCAGCCAATTTGCTGCGAACCATTTTACAACTTGGGACTTAATGAAAGATGCATTCAAAAATCAATTTCAGCATGGAAATACTACAGAGATCATCATAGAGGAATTAGAAAATTTGAGATTGGGTCTAGGTGAAAAGTTCCCAGATTTTGTGACTAGGGCCAAGGCACTAATGGCTAAATTACCAGATCCACCACATGATTTTTTTGTTAAGAAATGGTTAGCTAAGCCACTTCCAGTGACCACCCAATGTAAAATCAAGGAATTAGTGCTTCCTACAACCTCCATAGAGGAATTCATCAACAAAGCTACACGCCTGGAGCAGATAAGGCAACAGTATGGAGCAATTTCTCCTCAACTATCATATTCTACAAAAATGGAGGATCCAGTAATCCAGCTAAGGAAGGAGTTGGAGGGCTTAAAAAGGAATAAGCCCCACAAAGAGGAGGAGAATGGTGTTACTCAGTTGAGGAGGGAGATTGAGGTATTAAAGCTCCAAAAGGAGGAGGAGGCCCAAGCAGAAGAATTGGCTCAGCTGCGACAGGAGTTGCAGGAACTCAAAGGGGGTGGCATCAAGAGTGGACTTTAGTGTACCATGTGCAGCAAGCAAGGTCATATAGTAAGTGAATGTCCTTTGTTAAGTGTGACTTGCCAATTATGCAGGAAAGCTAATCATAAGGCCCAGGAATGCGAATCAAGAGGAATGTCTGCAACAACATATTGGACACAAGGAGGATCCCTACCACCAGCAAATGTGATGGCGGCTGCACCCAATCAAGGTAACAATTACAACCCTAGATAGAGGAATAACTTTGGAAATGGGCCTAGGAGGCCAATCATTTGTTTTAGATGTGGAGAATGTGGGCACTATCAAACTAGGTGCACTCTACCAAAAAATGTCCCTCCTTGCAGAAACTGCCTAGAGGCCAGAGACCACTATACAAATTGTTGTCCTAAGAATCAAGCCTCTTCATCTGAGCCCCACATTCAAATGATTTCTGTGCACAAAGAAGAAATGTTTATTCAAGTCAATGAGCCATCACCATCTACCAGGGTGGTGCAGTTAGAAGAAATTGAATCTTTTACAGTGCAGACAAGAAACAAGGGAAAGGCTCAAGTAGATATAGTTCAAGAATCAAGAATTAATGGATTGAACAAAGACAAAGAGACATCTGAAGACAAGGCCACCGCATGTGCAGATGCAAGGCAAAAAGGAGATCTCATATGTACCAGTGATGCCATTGGGCATGCATTCAACAGGGCTCATCAAGAGTTTGATAAGTCAATTGGAGCCCATGCTCTTAAGGAATCAGAGGCTTCAAAACTACTCAAGTCCATGAAAAAGGAGGTTAGTATTTTTTATTTAATAAAGATGGATGGGAAATTCAGGTCAAAACTCTTGCAGATAATTGATGAGGCTTCCACTACAAGTTTGGTGGCAAAGACTATTGTTATGCATAAAGGTAAAATTGTAGGGGAAGCACCCCTTACAGATTATAAGAGTCCTCGGCTGACAGTATCTATCAAAGGTCATGAGTTTCAAGGAGTTATTGTGGATGGTGGTTCTGGCATTAACTTGATGCATGAACATACAATGGAAAAGATTGGACTACACCCTTCAAGGCCTGCAAATTTCACTGTTACTTTGGCAGATCAAAGCAAAGTAAGGCCCTTGGGAGTGATCCCAAAAGTTCCACTTGAAGTATAAGGTAATCTCTTCATTCTGGATTTTGTGGTTTTAAGATTGCCCCAGGTTGAAGGAGGATTTCCCCTCTTAATTGGAAGACCATGGCTGAGGCATGCAAGTGTCATCCATGATTGGGGTAAAGAGACTATGTGGGTACAAAACAAAGGGCAAGCGCTGACACAGATACATTTAGAAGAGGGCCCAGATAATCAAGGGAACACCAACATGATGCAAACAGTTGGCATTTGCATGGAACCAGAAATAGAGGACCAACCCCAAATAGATTTCGAGGAAGAAGAGGATATTCTAAATTGGCTCCAAGCAGGCAACTCTTCCTCTTGTTTTGGAGTTTTTCTTAATAATTCTTGCACAGCTGAAGGTTATGATGAAAATCAGGAGAAAGTTTAGGTTGATGGATTGGGACAACCCATCACAGACCACAGAAGGGGCAGGAAGACACCCCTCAAATATGACTTGGGGTTCCCAATTCAAGAAATCCCTACAGGATGGATGCAGGATAAGGAGGAATGCATTAAGATCCAAAATACCGCTACTTATGAAACAATGCACAAAAAGCTAGTGGAAGAAAACAAGGATGGAGATGAGCACGAAGATAATATGGTAGAGAGAAACCCTGTCAAAGAAATACAATTAGGCACTCGGGACAATAATCATCCAGTTTTGGTGGCCACTTGGTTGTGGAGCCACCCAAGGCTCCTTGAAAAGGTAAAATCCTTCTTGATCCACTATATAGATGTTTTTGCATGGCATTATAAAGACTTAGAAGGAGTGTCTGCCAATTATGGAGAGCACCGAATCCCTCTGGTTGATGGCGCCAAACCAATAAGAGGAAAGAGTTAAAGACTTGACCCAAAATATGTTGAAGTTGTTTATGTGGAGATACAAAAGATAGAGGATGCAGGAATCATCATTCGTGTGGAACAGTTAGAATGGCTATCACCTATGGTTATAGTACCAAAGAAGAACACCAATAAAATCAAAATTTGTGTTGACTTTAGAGCACTCAATAAGGTGACCATTCCAGATGGATTCCCCATGCCATTTGCAGAGCAGGTCATTGAAGAAGTGGCTGGACATGCATTATATAGCTTTATGGATGGTTTTAGTGGCTATAATCAAATATCAATACACCCAGAGGATCATGAAAAGACTACTTTTATCACACCTTGGGGAACATCTGTGTGTAAAAATGCCATTAGGACTCAGAAATGCTCCAGCCACCTTTAACAAAACTGTCAACCTCATTTTTTGTCCCTTATTGCTAGAAACACTTAGAATTTTCATGGATGACTTCTCTTCATTTTCAGGTTCTCATAATGAGACCCCTTTAGATTGCTTGGACCATCACTTACGACAGCTACATAATGTTTTTAAGAGATGCAGGGAGACTAAGCTAAAGCTCAACCCAAACAAATGTCATTTCCTGGTGACAGAAGGAACTCTCTTGGGACATGTGGTGTCGGCTAAAGGTATGGCCCTAGATCCTGATAAAATTATTTCTATATTAAAGTTGCCTAAACCTAAATCTCCTAAAGAGATTCAGAGTTTCTTGGGGAATACTGGATACTACAGAAGGTTTATAAAAATGTATGCAGAGATAGCCAGGCCACTGGCTAGACTTACAGGTAAAGAAGTGCCCTTTAAATGGGAAGAGGAAGAAGAAAAGGCTTATCAGACATTAAGGTCCAAATTGGTGGATGCACCAATTCTTATCACCCCAGATTGGTCAAAAAATTTTCATCTGCATGTAGATGCCAGTGCATATGCAGTGGGAGCAGTATTGGCTCAACATATTGAAGAATTCAAACTTGACAGGCCTATTTAGTATGCTAGTAGAATTTTGACTAAAGCTGAAAAAGAATTATAGCACAACAGAAAGGGAAGCTCTAGCAATGGTTTTCGCAATACAAAAATTTCGTCATTATTTGCTAGGTGTGAATTTTGTCATCATCACTGATCATTAACCACTCAGGTATTTATTGAACAAACCACAAGCAACTAGGAGGATATGGAGGTGGCTACTTTTGTTCTAGGGGTTTGATTTTTTTGTAGTCCATAGACCACGTAAAGAAAATATTATGGCGGATCACCTGTCCAGGATCAATATGATGGATCAAGCCAGTGGAGTCAATGATGATTTTCCAGATGCTAATCTAATCGCTGTACAAGCTCAAGGTTGGTATTATGATATCAAGGATTTCATTAAAACTGGAGTGTATCCAGAGAAGGCAAATTTTGTGCAAAGAAAGAGACTGCTAATCAAGAGTATACATTATACTTCCATTGAAGATAAATTATATAGACAGGGAAAGGACAACAGGTTTAGGAAGTGTATGGAAGAAGAAGAAGTGAGGGAAGTCCTGCAATCTGCACATGAAGGAACAGGTGGTGGGCACCTTCCAGGACATATTATGAGTCAGAGGATACTTGATGTTGGTTTATGGTGGCCTACATTATTCAAAGATGCAGATGAATGGGGAAAGGCATGTGACATTTGCCAGAGGTGTGGACCTAAGCCAACAAAGCAGAGGCACAACCCCTTGATTATTTCCACTTCTTGGCAACCATTTGAGAAGTGGGGGCTAGATTTTGTAGGGCCCATCTACCCTCCGTCGATTCCAAAAAGAGAGAAGTATCTATTGATCGCCATAGACTATGCGGCAAAATGGGTTGAAGCTATTGCATCACCTGACTGCACAGCCCAAATCGTGGCTGATGTCCACTTGAAATTTGTACAGACCAGGGTACTCATTTTGTGAATAAGGTCCTACAGGAAATTTTTAACAGGTATAGAATTCTACATAGGACCTCTTGTGTCTACTATCCAAGAGCTAATGGATAGGCTGAATCAACTAATAAGGTATTAATTTCCATGTTAAGGAAGGAATGTATGTTACAGCCCACTTCTTGGGGCATTGCTTATCAAGGTACCCTATGGGCATACAAGTTAGCTTACAAACAGGCCACCGGATATTCTCCATTCCAACTGGTTTATGGAATATTGCCAATTGAACCCTTTGAATTTTTAAATGGATCACCTAAAGTAGCATTCATGCAGGGAAAGAAAGATTATGGTGTCTCTCAGAGGCTTGGAGCACTGCATAAAGTGGAGGAGATACATCTACTAGCAACAAAACAATTGATAGAGACTCAGATGAAGAGGAAGGAGGCACATGATCAAAATCTGTGGAACAACAACATAGAGCCAGGCATGTTAGTTCTTCTCCATAGACCTCATCTTCAAACACAAGTGAGAGGAAAATGGCTTCCACACTGGGAAGGACCTTATCGAGTTAAAATGATGCTAAATTGGGATGCTACGGAGTTAGAGATGCTAAAAGGAGAGGCCTTGCCATTGGTCAACATATAAAGGCTCAAGGCCTACCATCAACACACTTGAAGAGTTATGGATCACCTGGAAACTGCAAATTTGTCCAAGTTGTACATAGCCCTCTCATTTCATTTTTTGCTCAAGTTTTAGCCGTTTTTATGCTTTTTCATGATTGTTTTTTAAGTTCTTAGCAAATTTAGCAAACCTTTCATAGTCATTGACATAGTACAATGTTGGGAATTTTTCTGGGAATTTTTCAGGCATTTTTAGAATTTTTCCAGCATTTTTTATCATTTCAATGTCATTTCTTACCAAATTGGAGGAATAGAGGAAGCTCTATGTGGTTTTGCGAGAGGAAATTGGTATACACTTGTAGGATATTTTTTGAGAATTTTTTCAGAACTTTTTTGGATTTTTCTTTTTGCCAATTTTTCTCCATTTTTCTTTAATTTTGGATATTTTTCCCCAGCAAAAAAAAAAGGAAAAGCCCCCCAAGGAAACTTTTTTCGAAAAAA
>CM035415.1:165246250-165301250 GCA_020310875.1 Ceratopteris richardii
GAACCTATTACCCCTTGCCTCATATGATTAGACCTCTCCATACCCTGCGAGCAGAGCATATCTACTTGAGGCAATAAAACTTTCGCCTTGATGGAGGAGTATGTCAAATGCAATGCACTCAGGAAGGTACACTTTTAAAAAAGTAGAAGCCACTATTAACACAGGTTATAATGAGGCTTAGAGGGACAACAGTGTAGCTCACTCTATGATTTCTGAAATAACACCAGCGCCAACAGTCTTACCACCCTCCCTGATAGCGAATCTCATTTTCTTTTCTATGGCAACAGGTTGAATAAGCTCCACCTCCATTTTCACTCGATCACCTGGCAGCACCATTTTTGTGTCCTCACCAGCATCGGTTTGAATCTTCTCAACCCTACCAGTCACATCGGTAGTTCGCATGTAGAATTGTGGCCTATAGCCAGCAAAGAAAGGTGAATGCCTTCCACCCTCTTCCTTCTTCAAGATGTACACAGACGCAACAAATTTACTGTGTGGTGTGATGGTTCCCGGCTTGGCAATGACCATACCTCTCTGAATGTCAATCTTCTGAATACCTCTAAGCAATAGCCCCACATTATCACCAGCCATGGCTTCATCCAAAAGCTTCTGGAACATTTCCACACCAGTGACAGTTGTATTTCTTGTGGGCCTCAACCCCACGATATCAACTGTATCTCCCATCTTGATCTTCCCTCTCTCCACCTTGCCCGTAGCAACAGTACCACGACCCGTAATGGAGAAGACATCTTCTATGGCCATCAGAAAGGGAAGATCCACTTGCCTTACAGGAATTGGTATGTTAGCATCTACGGCATCAATCAACTGATAAATCTTATCTACCCATTCATTTTCCCCTCTTTGAATCTTAGGGTTTTGCTCAAAAGCCTCGAGGGCCTTCAGTGCAGACCCAGCAACCACGGCCACTTCATCTCCAGGGAACTCGTAAGACTTCAGAAGATCTCGGATCTCGAGCTCCACGAGCTCAATGAACTCCTCATCTTCGACTTGATCAGTTTTATTGAGGAAAACGACTATGTGTGGAACACCGACCTGTTTGGCCAGAAGAATGTGTTCCTTGGTTTGAGGCATAGCTCCGTCTGCACCAGAGACGACGAGAATAGCTCCGTCCATCTGAGCAGCGCCAGTAATCATATTTTTCACATAATCAGCATGTCCCGGGCAGTCGACGTGCGCGTAGTGCCTATTTGGTGACTCGTACTCAACAACGGCAGTGTTGATGGTAATACCACGTGCTCTTTCCTCCGGAGCAGCATCAATCTGGTCATATCTCTTAGCGGCACCTCCTATCTCAGATGCTGCGGCCATTGTTAGGGCTGCGGTGAGAGTCGTCTTTCCATGGTCGACATGGCCGATAGTGCCAATGTTAACATGGGGCTTGTTGCGCTCGAACTTCTCACGAGCCGCACGAACTAGCAGATGCACGCGTCTGCGAGAAGCACCACGGACACACACTCCATCTTTAAAGCTCAGCTGCGAAAAAGACGCAGCGGAACTCAGGCTGCGGGCAACAGCAGAAGAACCCGCAGACAGCGACGACGAAGGAGGCTTGGCAAGCACCCGCTGGTTCTCAAGAGTGGAGAGAGAGCAGTGAGTAAAACTGCAGGAAGCCATAGCCGGAGGAGGGTCTAGAGACGAGGGGAAGACGTTATCCGGTGCAAATAACTGTGGTAGCTGCGAGGCCTGGGCAAGCAGCTCAACCCTGAATGAGGGAGAAAGCTCTCTCGTATCTCCTTGTCCACCCCGCTCTCGGATTGCACTATAGGAGAGGTCTCAATCTTAATTCAATGGCATCTATTTGTACACGTCATTCACTCAATCCTCCACAACATTTCACCAAGAGATGGAGCGAAGGCTCATGAGCTCCTTCCATTCCATTTCATTGTTGGTAGAGGTTGTTTTACGTACACCACAAATCTTAAAACCCTCACAAGCTTAACAAAAGTGAGGGTAGCTTAAATGGGGTGGGGTAGAAGTATAGCATATAAAACAAGGATCCATAAGAATCGCAATGCTTATTTTAAAATTCATCAATGAAATCTAAAGCATATGGTCTATTCAAGTTCTCATAGCCTAGTGGTTTGATCATTTGAGTCTTTAGGAGGAAGTCTTGAGTTCAAGTCTTGGTTGGACATATTTCAGTGTTCTTCAAAGATGAGTGCCTCCACCTTACGAGGTTGGATGTGTGAGTGTGTTTCCAATTCATTGTACTCTCAAAAAAAAAATAAAGCATATCGTCTAATGATAACACCTTGAGCCTTTCGACAAAAGATCAAGAGTTCAAGACCTATAGATCGGTTCTACATGAACCTTTGAATGCGGAGGATAAAAGAGGTGTCATAAGTGTGTGTGTGTTGTTCTTTCAAATTTCAAACGTAAAATAAGTGAAAGATTGAGCTCTCAAAAAAAGGGGGATTCATCAATCAAAGTTAAAGTAGGTGATAATCCTCTCCAAGGAAATAGAGAGGCTAATTTTAAGTTCTTTCAAGTTCTTTTGCACAATTGCATTATTGGAAAGACCCTTTTGCATTATTAGAAAGACTGAGTGTGAGTTTATGTGTAAGAATGATGGTTAGAGGAAAAATAAACCACTACTTTTTTGGTTTATCAAAAGACCTAGTATGGTCCCCAAGCTAAAACATCCTTAAGGGATCTCATATCCTCACCTCTTTTGTTGGAGTTCTAGGATTGCAGAGGCACATGAACAGCACAAGGAGGAAGAAGAAGCTTGGAGAAGAAAGCAAAAATATTGTATGGCGAATTGAATGTACAAAGATAAGTGACATGTTAGGGTTATAGGTGTATATACAAGCTAGGGGATAAAAACCTCTAAAGAGGCAAAATAGTGTCTTGATAATCCGAAGTGTGTTCACACACAGTACTACCAAAATATATCAACAAATTCCCCCTCGGAGTGATGTTGTGAACAAGAACTTGTCACTCATGTATAATGAAGTTCCAAGCTATGTGGAAAGAAATCAATCCACAAAAGGAAGTAAGTCGAAAGCTTTGTGAAAAGCTTCAATTTTCTCCCTTGATAGAGCCTTCGTTAAAGGTAGCCAACATTATCCAGTGTGGGCACATAAGCCAAAATCATATCTCCAACAAAAAGTCTTTGTCTAACATAAGGATAGTGCACCTCAATGTTGTTTGAGTGAGCATGGAACATAGGGTTCCTCGCAACTTCCAATGTGCTCTCACTATCTGTAAAGATGGTGATAGTGGAAGACTGACCAATACCCAAATCAACCAAAAGGAATCTGAGTCACACACACTCAACAATCATTATGAAATCTACCCTATACTCAGCCTCACAAGTAGAAGTTTCCATACTAGGTTGCTTCTTGTTCAACCAAGATATGTTTGAGATACCAAGCATGAAGCAAAATCCACTAGTGGACACGTGAGTGTCATAGCAACAAGCCTAGTTTGTTATCGTTTGTGTCCATGTGAAAGGCCAAATGACCGTGAGGCACTTTTTGTATGTGTTATTTAATAAAACATATAGTAATGTGTTCAACCACACATTGTAAGTTTGACATCGTAAAAACCTAGGAAAGTTATGTTTGAAGACTCTATGTATTGTGTAGTTTTTATGTATTCTATAGGTCTATGTGAAGTACCATGCACATTGCCCAATGCTTAGCTTTGTATTATGAGGGAATCATTGTGAAAATCTTGCAATGGGAAATCATAGTGGTGCATCGCCATCACACCATTATTATTATCAGAGCAGTTAGAACCAAAAACTTCTCGTTGTAGTGCAAGCATAGTGAGCACCACCAATTCCCGATACTTTCTGTCTTGTAGCAGATTCCTCCAAGGCTTATGACTAAGGTGACCTAGGCATAGACATTGTACCTTGTCATTTGAGTCATCGAAGTCAGCATTGGCACCATTGGTTACATGCGAAGAAAAACTTCAATGATCGAGGAAGACAAATCTTTTATTTCTTCCTTCAACTTTTCCGATTCCTCTTTTATTCCTTGGATTTCCTCACCAATCACTTTTGTTTTATTGGGTTCTAATCTCCTTGTTGCTTCTTCCATGGTCATTTGATTTATCTCATCATTGGCTCTTTTAAGGATAGGAGGTTTGCAAAGCTTTGTTCTTTGACTCCCCTCCTTCCAATTTTTTTATCATTTCCAATTGTCTTTCACACTTCCATGAACTCGGCTCTCCTTTTATGTTGAATTATTGTAGCTTCAAGTCTCATCACTTTATCTTGCCACATTTATGTTGATTTCTTATTCATCTTCCTAGTTCTTCATCCTGTTCATCACTTTGTTTCTCCTCATTTGATTCCAAGAGTAGATCATCATTTTTTATCTCTTCATAAATTGGTTTTCTTCCACCACATCTATCATGTCTTCATCTTCATTTGTTTCTTTATTCACAATATCATATTTTATTTTTCTTGTACTCGTTCTTGGATTTCATAATTATGATCCTCCTTTGAACTCTATATCTTCTTTTCCTTGATTATCCTTCTTTTCTTCTACAATTTCTTCATCATCTTGTATCTTATCTTTCAATTGTTGAGCATCTTTTCTTCTTGGAGTATTTGGTTCAAAAAAAAAGACTTTTTTAACAAAAATGATTACAATCGCTTATTTCACCTTCTTGTTCATTCTTTTGTGTTGGTGTGTTCAATAAGTCCCACTCTTCAATTTATTTTTCCAATCTTTGAGTTAATAAGGATCCTCTTGCAAAATCTACTTCCATTGTATTTACTACTTAGGGCTGAATTTTCTTTCCTTTTTTCTTTGGATCTCTTACTTTTTGCTTCAATTTGGGTTCCTTCTTTGGCCTTTTCATTTACTACCATTGTGGTTCTCGTCTCTTGAGGATTTTGTAACACTTTGAAAATCTATCAAGTGTGGCTTCTTTTTCTATGAAGATCACTTTTTTTTTTGCTTCCATTATTTGTTCATGTAATTATTTGTAATGCGCCAGTTCCTCCTTGGTCGAATAAATAGGTTTGTTTGGAAAATCTTCAAACATCTTTTGATATTGAGCTTCATGAAAGCCCTTTTGTCATTATTTTGCATCAAATAACTATATATCTTCTCTTTTGATGTTTAAGGTGGATGAGGTTCTTTATTCATCGTCCTTTGCACTTAGTTTGGTTAGTCAAAACAATATCCTTGTATCTAACTTTATTTTCTTCAATGGTGGTTGAATATCTGCCTCCTCATCTTTTCTCTTCTTTGACTCTTCTTTAATAGTTACTTTTCTCACTAGATTTCTTATTCCTGACATCAATTCTCTAAAATCTTTATTAGGTGGTACCAACTATAGCCTGTCTTTTATCCCCAATACTCTTGTCTTTATTGTCCAACATCACCAAAGTGACTCGTTCATGTGGTAGTGTATATCTTTTTGGAAAACATAAAAGTTATAGGAACATTCTAATTGACAATTCTTCATTTGGTTTCTCCTTAAAGTCTCAGAACTTAGTAAATCCTCCATAGGATGAAGCATTCTTCTTTACAAAACATACGTATACTTTGGTTGCTATGGAAAAAATTGTAAGGTTGATTTGATTTGCTCTAGCCTTATTGTGATTTCAATATCCTCACTTTCCCAATTTTTCACCTTGCATCTCAAATAAGGCCCAAAATTCATTCTTTTTACTTCTCGTTGTTGGAGATAGATGTCTGCGGAAGCACGCGAACAGCACAAGGAAGAAGAAGAAGCTTGGAGCACAAACACACAGTACTGAATGTATTACTAGAGAATGTACAAAGATAAGTAGCCCATTAGGGCAATAGGCGTATATACAAGCCGGGGGAAAAAAACCTCTTAAAGAGGGAAAAAAGTGCCCTGGCGGTCCTAGAGTGTTCACACACATCACTACCTAAATATATCAACAAATCCCCCCTGGGAGTGATGCGGTGAACAGGGAGCTGGCACTCATGTATAAGGAAGTGCCAAGCTATGTGGAAATCACTCCACAAAAGGAAGTAAGCCCAAAGCTTTGCGGAAAGCTTCAAACTTCTCCCTAGGCAGAGCCTTCGTGAAAAGGTCTGCAATGTTCTCCTGCGTGGGTACATATGCCAAGCTGATCTCCCCAGCAGAGAACCTCTCCCTGACATAGTGATAATGCACCTCAATGTGCTTAGTGCGAGCATGGAACACAGGGTTCCTCGCAACTGCCAATGCGCTCTGACTGTCAGTGAAGATGGTGGTGGCAGAAGACTGGCCAACACCCAAATCAGCCATAAGGCGTCTGAGCCACACACACTCAACAGTCACTGTGAAAGCTGCCCTATACTCAGCCTCACAACTGGAAGTGGCCACAGTAGGCTGCTTCTTGCTCAACCAAGATATACATGAGCTACCAAGCATGAAGCAAAAACCACTGGTGGACACACGAGTGTCATAGCAACTAGCCCAATCTGAGTCAGAAAAAGCATGCAAATCTGGCGGTAGTGATCCCCCCTTGGGATAAAACAACCCAAGTAGCTGAGTACCACTCAAGTAGTGAAAGATGCGCTTAACCGCTTTCCAATGCGTGACTCTTGGGCAATGCATAAACCTGCTCATCTGTGAGACAGCAAACTGAATATCTGGCCGAGTAATGCATAAGTAAATCAAGCATCCAACAGCCTGCTGATAGAGAACAGCATCAAATGCATCTCCAGCATCATGAAGACTCAATCGTAAACCTGTCTCCATAGGAGTGGCAATAGGCTTACAGTCTTCAAGGCCAAAACGCTGCAATAATGTGTCAATATATTTCGTTTGACACAAAGCCATTCCACCATCAACGTGCATAAACTGAATGCCCAAATAGTGATGCAAATGCCCCAAATTAGACATCTCAAATGAGGCATGCAAATCAGCCTTAAAATCAGCAATATGTGTCTCAATAGGACCAGTGAGCAGCATGTCATCAACATAGACAACAATGATCAGAAGCACATCATTAGCACGTTTAACATATAAGGTGCTTTCAATTGGACTGTTCTCAAAACCATGTGCAATCAGATAGGCATGTATCTTCTCATACCAAGCACGTGGTGCTTGCTTTAAACCATATAATGCCTTCTTTAACCTGCAAACCTGGTTTTCATGCCCTTTCTGCACAAAGCCACGGGGCTGAGAAGCATACACTTCTTCATGCAAGTCACCATTCAGAAATGTTGTTTTAATGTCCAACTGATGTACACTCCAACCATGATGGGCTGCAAGTGCACAAATGCTACGAACAGTAGTCATACGGCATGTAGGTGCAAAGGTCTCATCAAAATCAATGCCTCTTTCCTGTGCATAACCCTTTGCAACAAGCCTAGCCTTATACCTGTCAACTGTACCATCAGGTTTACGCTTCAGCTTGTATACCCACTTAGTGCCAATGGCCTTCTTGCCAGGAGGCAAGTCACATAAAGACCATGTACCATTCTTCATTATAGCATCATATTCAGATTGCATAGCAGCCATCCAATTTTTTGAATTTTGTGCTTCATCAAAAGAAACAGGCTCATTCTCATCACAGAGACTAGATGCAGCCATAGCATAGCAATCTGATGCAAAGGAGGCACTATGAGAGCCTGAACGAGTACGATATGACAAAGGTGCATCTAATTTGCTGTCACGTAAAGTTTGCACCAGCCATTTTGGCATAGTTTTTGCCTGCTCAATATCAGCTCTCTCATCAACAAGTGCATCATGTAAATCTGCATCAGAAATGGAATGATCTGCATCATCATATGAAACCTGCAAAGAGAAGTTGCCTCATTAGGACCAGCACTAGCCTGTCCACCTGTAAAAAGAGGCATCAAAGTATCATACATGTCTTTGGAGCTAACATATGTCTCCTTAGTACATGAAAGCAATGGCTGAATAGCATCTTCCATAAAGACAACATCACGGCTAACCAGAATGCGTTTAGTCTGTGGATGATACAGACGATAGCCTTTACTTTCAGAACTATACCCAACAAAAATACATTTTACTGCCTTATCATCCAATTTTCTGTGATGTTGTTCAGGCACTAATGCATATGCCAAACAACCAAAAACACGCAGATGAGCAACAGATGGCTTGCGGTCATGCCAAGCCTCATATGGAGTGATAGACTGCAACGCTTTAGTGGGACACCTGTTCAGTACATATGCTGCACACATGACAGCCTCAAGCCAGAAACTATGTGGTAAAGCCTGACTTTTGACCATGCACCTCGCCATCTCCATGAGTGACCTGTTCTTTCGTTCAGCAACTCCATTCTGTTGAGGTGTATACGGCACTGTACACTGGTGTTTTATCCCACGTTCAGCCAGAAATGCATTAAAATCTGAAGACATATATTCCCCCCCTCGATCAGAATGGAGGGTGCCCATTTTACATGCTGACAGATTTTCAGCCAAAACCAAAAACTGTTTGAAGCACATGAACACTTCGGACTTTGCTTTGAGTGGATATACCCATGCATGCCTGGAAAAATCATCAATGAAAGTCACGAAGTAAAGGTAATTTCCAAAAGAGGGTGTCTGCATAGGACCACAGACATCACTATGTACAAGCTGCAATTTCTGCGTAGCCCGAATTGAACCATCTTTTGGAAAGGAAGAATGCTGCATTTTGCCCAAAATACAGCCTTCACAAACATGTTTTACAGGTGCCTCAAGTTTGGGCAAAGAGGACACCATTTCAGATTTCTGCAGGCGTAACAAACTAGCAAAATTCAGATGACCAAAGCGTGCATGCCAAAGCTTTGCATCTAACATAGCCTGAGAATCATGAACTGCACATGCCGAATCATTCACAGATCTTTCATAGTCTATGAGCTTATACAGCCCACAACATAAAATGCCAGAAGCAATAATCACATCGCCATTTGAGAGGTCATGGACTGTACACCTGTCATCAACGAATTTCACAACCAAGCCAATCTTGGCTAATGCAGAAACTGATAACAGGTTCTTTTTTATCCCTGGCACAAATAAAGCATCTGACAAAGTGAAAGAACTACCATCAGCAATAGTCAGAATGATCTTACCAACTCCCATAACAGGATAAGAGGAGTTATTGGCGCATGTGACAGTAGTCCCTGTAGGGGCAGGCTCGAGTGAAGAGAAGAAACTGCGCTGCGAGGTAATATGTTTGGTCGCCCCATTGTCAAAGTACCAAACATATGAGTCTACTGCAGACATGCAGTGATCATGAGAAGATGGGTCAAAACTGCAGACAGTAGTAAATGCCCATTCTTCTTCCTGCACAAGATTTGCAGACTCTGTTTTTGGTGTAGAGGCCTCTGCAACAACCATTCCAGCCTCTTTCTTCTTTGCCTCTTTAGCAGCCAGTTTTGGACAGTTCTTTATAATATGATCATTTCCTTTACAGTACTTGCAGAACAATCTCTGCTTTTCTGATTTCTTCTCATCTTTATCCTGGTTCTTCGATTGTGCAGCATTTGCAGATTTCTGCTTACTAGTAGAAGAGCTCCATTTTCCTTTGCCCTTCTGACTAGCCAGGAAAGCTTGATCTGCAACACGCATAATGGACATGTTCTGCCTGGACTAATCTTCCTGCAACAAAACAGAGACTAATTCCTCAAATGACAAGGCATTCGGATTGCCTTTCATCATCAACCGAAGAGTAGAGGCAAAACTCTGATATGAATCAGGAAGACCATTCAGAACGGTCTGCACAAGTGAGCTATCTGGTATAACCTCATCAGCAGAAATCAATTGTTCCTTCAGGTCTTTGATCTTTGTAAGAAAACTGTCCATAGAATCACCTTCATTCATGTGCTCACTCTCCAACTGTTTTCGGAGGTAAGCAACACGAGCCTCATTCCTAGCCTCGTACAAAGTGGTAAGTGTATCCCAAGCATCCTTTGCTGTTCTGTAAGAGCGAATGTGAGGAATAATGGCACGTTTGACAAACAAAGCTATCAATGCATATGAATGGGCATCTCTGCCATCCCAACGAATCTACTCTGCAGTAGGTGCAACAGAAACAACAACACGAACAGGAATCTGCAAAATATCATCTTCGACACCATCTTCATCAGCTCCAACACCTGTATTTGCAGTATATGTCGTTACACGTGTAACAGGACGTCTTTCAACACCCTGCACAATGTTCCACAATCCTTTTGCAACCAGTACATGTCGCATCATATAAGCCCATAATGGGTAGTTGGTACCATCCAACTTATCCTCAACAGCCAACATACGGAATACATCACTGCTTTCAGCCATGGCCGGTGACTAGAATACCTTGATGCAGAAAATTGACTGTATCTCAAAAAGTTGAACAGAATTGCCCAGACGAGTTCTGCTAGACCTATAGCAGACTTCGAGACGCTTAAACTGGCGAACAGAAACTGGTATATACCTTTGGCACAAAAGGACGAAATAGCCTGCACAAGCGCTGTGATAGTGCGTTCGGAGGCTGAAACGAGCTCAGATCGCGATTTCGGCACCACATAGCGAAGCTGTTTTGATCTCGGGAACACCCTGAGTATGCTCACCAAATTTCATGCGAATCTGAGACTGCAAACGGAGGAGTGTCGACGGCGCCCTAGAAGAAGCGACGACCTGCTCTGATACCAATTGTTGGAGATAGATGTCTGCGGAAGCACGCGAACAGCACAAGGAAGAAGAAGAAGCTTGGAGCACAAACACACAATACTGAATGTATTACTAGAGAATGTACAAAGATAAGTAGCCCATTAGGGCAATAGGCGTATATACAAGCCGGGGGAAAAAAACCTCCTAAAGAGGGAAAAAAGTGCCCCGGCGGTCCTAGAGTGTTCACACACATCACTACCTAAATATATCAACACTCGTAAGGTTCTCATCACTTGTTCACATCTTTCAAAACATATGAAGTGCATGGGTTCTTCTAGATGTTTATGTAGCCCAATGGATTTCCATCGTTTATACATTGCTTTTGACTTTTGAAAATTAGCAAACTCTTGTGGCAACAATGTATATTTAAAGTACCCCTTCTTTACTATGAATATATGTTTACTAATTACTTGGATGCACTCCTTAGGTTCCTTCTCTATTTGTTCTTCTCTGATCATACCTTTTCTTCTATCTTTGCCTCCAAATCTATTAATTATTCAGGTTTGTAGTTGTCCATAAACCAATGTCTCCTAGAGAGGGACACACTATCCACCTCCAAATTTGATATTGACAATCCTTGAGACATTTTGTATGATCAAGTTAAAAGAAAAATATACTCCAATCAATTCAACCAAAACTCAAAACGCAAAACTCTATGAAAAAGGAATATACCACAAAAAAGACAAAGTCATGATTTCTCTTACAAGTTTTCTCTCACATAACTCAAATAATCTTTGTAGGAGTGATAATCACACATAATCAAGGTTTCTTCTAAATGCAATTGTAAACATGAATTTCAATAATCTTCAACTAGAGTCTCCTAAAAAGAAAATCTGTTCACACACACCCATCCTACACCTTGCATTGTGCACAATTGAACAAAGAAAAAACAATCTTTTCAGGACAAAAACTTTCCTCATAAAATTTTTCATATATTTTTCTCTCTTTAATCATATTTTTTTCAATAAACATCGTGAATTGTATACACAAATATATATATATATATATATATATGCTATTATAACCATCAAACTATTCCTTGGTTAGCACTAAGGATCTCTCCAAATTTTCTTCTACTGGTGTATACTTTTTATTGGAACATGGTGTTGATATTCCTTCTCTCTCACTAGTTGTTTGTTATAGAAACATCCATCCTTAGTACGATTTGTCCATTTCTTCTCTAGTGTACAATATTTGAATGTTCTTTTGTCTTGAGGATGAGATGATTTTTGATGATTGCACATATAGGTTGGATGGTTTTCTCCACACACATAAAATTTCCTTGTCTCTGTTATCTTGGGATTAACTACATTTGTTTTGCAGTAGCCCCTAAGGCTTTTGCTATAACTTGAGCCCACTCTTATGTGGGAGGAATTTTACTTTCCCCATTGACTTGTTGGTCATATATTAAAAGATCGAATCCTCTATTATCTTCCAAGTCAATTGCTTCTTTTATACAACAATCTAAATTTAGTCATCTTTTGCAATAGACCATGATTCTCAATTGAGCATTACTTAATCCTTCAATGAATAGGGATACTCTTTTTGGCATGGGTGGTTTTTTTATCATTTGGACATCTATCTAGATATTTCTTAAAACTTCTTGCATCTATTATTGCACTTTCCTCATGTTTTTTTTTAAGTATGGATCAATGTAGAAGTTCTATTTTTTATCCCTATTTTGGAGAATTCTCATATGAATTCTTCCAAAAGTATCTGAATATTTGCAAACATTTCCTTCCTTAATGTTAAAAACCATGACAAGGTAGGTCCTGTTAGAGTTAATCCAAAAACCTCAAATTGATTAGTATATACCACTACTTCATCTACTCTCATGATTTTTTTGTAATCAACTACATGATCATGAGGATTACTAGACCCATCATATTGATTCTTCATGCATTTAGCTACTTTTGATGGTCTAAGTATCCTCCCTTGAATATGCCAATCATTCCTCCTTCTTATTGGAAATTCATCTAGTACTCCTTCTTCCTCTCTCAATAAAGTATTAGGTGAAATTTGATATATTCTTTCCCTTGCTGTCTCTACTAGTGTATGATGTCTACTGCCTCTTTGGTTATCTTGAGGTTCTAGGTTTCATCAAGGTTATTAGTAAACACATACACACAACCTTATCTATCCTCATATCTGCCATCCTTAAATTGAGCCACAAGCATCAAGTTTAAAGGAATTTCTAAGTTCCTCAATCTAATGAGTTCTTTATGTTTTCCATTTTGTTATACATAGACTCCAACCTATTTGTATACATGTATTTGAGAATATTTCTATAATCCACTTAGTGAGAGGTTCCCTAATTTTTCTTTGATTTTGAGAACTAGGATTTTGGTTTTCTTTTCAACTTCCAATGAATTCCACACTCAATGGCACCTCTCAAAATAGGATAATCACTTATATTTTACGTCCATTAGAAATTTTTGATATTTACTTTAATTTAATAAACCATGATTCTATCCATAGAATCGTGATTCTCACTGAAAGTCACAATTATCTATTTTTTGTCTCCACTTGCATTCTATTCAATTTCATGTTTTTCAAATTTTTATTGTATTTTTGTGATGGAACTTTCCAAAGAATTTCATAAAATCATGCTTTTTGGGCTTTATTTTGGAAATCACAGTTATGAGGTGAAAATCATGTTTTCCATATGAAAATCATGATTCTCTAATGAGATTGCATTTTCTTTGATTTCGAATCCACGATTGTCTCTCAAAACACAATTCTCAAAAGACAATCGTGTTTTTACAAGAAATTGCAATTTTCTGTAGGAAATCACACTTCTCTATGAGGAGAAACTTATTGGGTGTATGTAGAAGTGCGAGTGGCACATGTATTGATTCTCAGGTATTCTTGTGTCTGGGAGGACAGGGATAGTCTTTTCTAGAGTGGCCGGAGCTACCTCTATGAGCTTTCTACATATCGCAAGTCTCTCCCTTTCTAACTCCCCATGTGGGTAAAGTTTCTCGTGTTACTCGATGTTTGGTCCAGACATGATTCAAGCTTGGTAAGCTTTCAGCCATATGTCCAAATCCCGGTCTTGGGTTTGCTAAACTTGATCCTGGCTTGTTTAATTCTTGTGTAGGAGGTGTGATGGGGGTTTCTTCTCATATTTCAGGTTCCTTAGGTTTCTTACCATCTCTTGTGCTCTTTTTGTCTTCCTTACTTTTGTTTTTCATCCATTTGTCTTTACGTTTTTCCCTTCTATCCTTCCAACTTTGGGTTTTCTTTGTCATGGTACTCTCATGTGGGTCTTCAAAGTCTTCCACTACCTGTATTTTGGGTTCTAGTTTTTTATTCTTTTCTTGTTCAGAGTCTATTTTTTTTTCTCTCTTGTCCTTTAGCTTGTGCTCATGTGATAGCCTTTAAGGGTACTATGTACTCTTTATCACTGCTTGACGATTCAATTACTTCAATCACATTAATTTGTGTTGTATCATGAGTCTTGTTGGGATTCTTTGGGCAGTCTTCAAATAGATGTTCCTTTCCACATTCATTGCAGTACCCTTCCCAAGTCCTGGGGGGTGGTGGGTTATATGGCCGAGTGCACTCTCTTATGAAGTGGTCTCCTCCACATCTATAGCAAGGTCCCTTTAGCAGAGGCGGTCTAATGGGTGGCCTCATGGGTGCTGGTGCTTTGGGTGTGGTGTACATTAGGGTTGCAAACTCCGGTCCATAAGTGTTGTCATATCCCTCATAGCCATAGTATTGTTGGTCATAAGTTTGGTCATACTCCATCAAACTAGTGTCATAGGGATAGTATTCTCCTTGGTTTTGTTCGTATCCTTAATTTGTTGATTCTGTACTAGCTAATGGTGTAGCTGGTACTGTGGCTCTCTCCATGTTTTCCTCTGGTTGAGTATATTTGACTGGAATTACATTCTGTGGAAGGAATGGTTGTTGTCCTAACACTGGCTAAGGTCGTTCATATTGCCCTTGATCATATGGTCTAGGTGCTCCTTGTGGTCCTGGATAGGGAATGTATCTTGGAATCTCCCTTCCTGGCTCTCTAGGAGGGTATCCATACGGCCTACACTGAGGTTAATTTAAGGGTCTTGACTGCCTATTGAATGGGAAATTCTTAGCAGTGTGATTAGTGTATTTTTGTTCTATATGGCAGTATAGGTGGGTCCTTGATATGGTTGCCTATTGTACGGATAAGCTTGAGGCATGCATGTTCCCCCTCTGGCACACATGTGAGATGGATGATCTCCACCGCATAGGCTGCATCTTCGCAAAATGGGTATTCTCATTGATGGGTGTTGGTAATTCCTCTGTCCATGGACTCCTAACTTCTTGGCTACTAGTTCCACTAACTCCTCTACATTACTGGAGTTAGATGTCATTGTACTTCTAGTGTCTTCTGATTTCGTAGGGCTTGGTGTGCTTTTAAGATCGTCAGCTAGGTTGTCCTCTAGGTCAATACATTCTTGAAGACACTCGCTCAATGTCTGGAGCTGTTTCACATAGAGTAAAGTTCTCAAAGTCTCGTTCGTCAATCCGTCCAAGAATAGTGATATCTTTTTTCTTTGAGTGGGTCTTTCTATTGTTGGACATCTATCCACATATTGATTAAATCTTCGGGCAGATATTTTCACCGTTTCATTTGGATTTTGTTTGAAGCTATGGATTAAGGATGAAGAATTGTGTTTAATCCCTCTCTTGGTGAATTCTCCAATGAACTCTTGAAAAAATTGCTCAATATTTCCAAATGATTGGGATCCAATGGTTGCAACCAAGTCAAAGTAGTCCCTATGAGGGTAAGTCCAGAGGACTCATACTGCACAAAGAAATCATCCACTTGTTTGGCCCATAATACTTGTTTAAACTTAGCTATGTGATCATAGGGTTCTCCCATTCCGTCATAGTGATTTCTCATACATTTGGCCACTTGAATTGTTCTTAGTCTTTTTATTGGTTCTGGTGGTCTGGGTATCACAGGAATTGCTGGTCTAAATGGAGGTATTCCACGTTGCACACCTCGTTGTGGTCTTGGCCTAACTGGTGGCCAATTCAAGTTGCCTAGTCCTAGGTGGGTTTGATTGTGTGATTGTACTCCTCACATTGCGAATTGCACATGAGTTCGATTAGGAACACTTCGTTGGCTTGTTTGTCCTGACATTGTATTCTCTGGCTCTTGATGTGTTCCAAAAGGATTATGGGAGGTAGTTGCCTGCTCTCGAGAAGGGAATACATGCAACCCCATATACCTCAATTGAGCTCTATCAACTGCATCTACTGGCCAATACCTTCTTTGGTTCTAGTCTAGGTAGGTGACTCTAGACTCACGTTCGGGATCCTTTAGCTCATAGAAAGTCATTGAACTTACTTCTTGTCTGTGTGTGGGTGAATCAGTTTGTAACGGTAAGTCTGATCCATGGATTAAGTAGACGTCTAATAGGTAATCATCTTGAGGTATCAAATCCCCTCTCAAGACTCGAGTCACCACTGGTTTGCCTCTTGGTGTAGTTGCTAACTCTTTAGGATCAAGTCTTCCCGAGTTTCCTTGTCCTTCCAATCCTCCTCTCTTGTTGATCCAATTGGGTGTTCTGTTACCACATAGATGTGACCTAATTTGTCCATGTGCACTCCTCCTTCATACTTGACTGCAGGTCTAGGCACTATCGCTGATTCAATGGAGTTTACCATCCTTGCTATAGACCTATTTAAGCCATCCAAGTAAATAGGGATCCCTTGGGGATTAGTGGACACATATTGTAGAGAGGTGCAGTATTCCCCCCTCTACAGTCGACATGAAGTTCTCCCTAGGGACAAAATCATGCATGTCTTCTGAGGTCATGGGTACCTCCTCCTCGGAGTCACTTGAAGTGTCCGTATAGATAGAGTGACAACTTGCTTGGGTTGCACTTCCGACCGATGAAATGATACTCCTTCGGCTACTTAGCACTCATCCTAATCTCAAGTTCATTCACCCTTCTGGGCCTATGTTGGCTTCCAACATGCCCACAATTGGCTCTTCAACTTCCCCCAATTTTTCCCTCAAAAGGCTTGATTGGTTCTGGATGATACCACTCTTGGCGATACGAGATAGAAGATATGATACCGGTTTCAGCACGATACGATACTAGAAACCTCCGGTGAGATGATACCATTAAATGAGACGATACGATACCAGAGTTTACATGATACGATACCTTTATATTTGATGATATGATACCAAGTTTACAAATGATACAATACCTGACCACTAGATGATACAATACTAGATTCCTCACGATACGATACTAGACTGGTCGAACAATACGATATCAGTTTTTCACACGATACAATACTTGTGCAAGTGACAATACCAAAAGTCGTGATATGATACTCGCTTGGAGATGATACGATACTAAATCCCTCACGATACGATACTGTAATAATGGACGATACGATATCAGAGAGGTTGCGGGATATAATACCACTTTTTTGCACCATATGATACTAAGTTGGCAATACGATACCAACGATGCACGCGATACGATACCGCTCGGTTGACTATACGATACCGTAACCGAGATGATCCGATACCGAGAGGACCATGATATAATACCACCGACTGATCGCGATCGTGATACCAACTTGACAATACGATATCAAAATGGTATCGTGATACCTCAAGTGGGTACGCCACAATATGATACCAGGCGAGTATCGCGATACTAGGGAAATTTAGTATTGCAATACCAAAACTCAACCGACTGCAATACCTCAGCCAAAATTGCTCTAAACTCAAAATGTTTTGTGCAATTAGGTTTAGTTCTCATGCCTCCTCACTCTTGACCCTTTGTATCACTCAAAGACTCTCCAAAAACTCTCTGTTCTATCCCCCGATACCGAAAACGTCTCTAATCATGTGCAAGTGTATTTCTGAAGTAATTTTGATATCAAAAACTTGTTGTAGCTTACCTTCAAGGATGTATTGCCGAAGATTTGAGCTCTCAAGGTTGCTTTTTAGCTTGCCAGGCGCGATACCACTCAAGCGATACCCATCGCTATCCTACACACGATACCTGTTCTTACACTAGTGTCAAATGAAG
Source organism: Ceratopteris richardii (assembly GCA_020310875.1). Taxonomy (NCBI): domain Eukaryota; kingdom Viridiplantae; phylum Streptophyta; class Polypodiopsida; order Polypodiales; family Pteridaceae; genus Ceratopteris; species Ceratopteris richardii. The sequence goes on from CM035415.1 coordinate 165,263,910, forward strand.
TATTCTTTTTGGTTTTTATAGCTTTGTGATACCTGAGACCTACTCTACACTAATTTTGAAAATTTTTGGGATTTTTTTCTTGGGTTTTTCTACTTCTTCCTACTCTACTCCACTCTCTAACCTAACTCTAACTCTTCCCTTTCCTCCTCACTCCTAACCCTAAACCTAAAAACTCATTACACATACCTCAAGAGTGTGAAGTAACAAGTGCTTAAGTGTTTGATGACTTGCCACTGAACGAATTCACCTCTACAAGTACGATTCCTTCACTCCAGAGCTATAACCATCACAAAGGTGTGAAGAGAGATGGTGGATGCAATCCAAAGATGAGTAGGTGCCGCTACAACCAGCTTCACACCAGCCAACTGAGACTTCAGAGTTGATTAGTAGACCCTTTGAGCTTCCTAAATCCACCAAAATATCAGCCAAGTACTTTGGAACATGTATCCCAAAAGTTTAAGTCAAGACCGACAAGTTGCGAAATGACTAGCTCCCAAAACTTGCTATTTTTGAACATACACCTGCTGGAAAAAATGAACAGTGCTCTCAACCTGGAAGGAATTAGAAAAATTCCTTTTGGGCAGAGCAAATAGACTTAGCAAGCTTCCTATTCCAAGTTAAAACACTTCAAATGATGGACTGAGCACTGAGAACAACTTTCATCAAGTTCTGGAACATTCCCACAATTCTCGGGGCTCTGCAGAGATAGACCAGTAAGCAGTAAAATGCAGATATCTCCAAAAGTATAAATCCAATGACCTTGAAAATTTATAGGTAAAAACTAGACAGTGAGTGCTATCCAACGCACTTTAAAACACTGAAAAAGGTTCAGTAAAACTCGAGATATGACCTTCTGAAGTTACTGCTCTGAGTGAGTATAGCAGAGAACAAAACAGAGAGGTAGATGATAATAAATGTATAGATTCACATATGATTACAACCACATTGGCAATGAATCTTTGCACAATGGGAGTAGAATGATAGAGCTATGGAGTAAGCTCTTCAATCTCTACAAAATGACATGAAGTGGTCACGTACAAGGCTTGCTAATCGCCTCTTCCTTCTTGCTCCTTTTATAGCTATTCTTGGAGGGAGTTTTGAATTCGAATTCGAATGGCTCCACCTAAAAGTGATCCCCAAAGTTAGGAGAGATTCCCTCAGCTCAAAAATTCGTGATTTTGGTAGTTGGAGCCACGAATTTGCTTTTACATCATGGATGAGGTAAGCCATCCTTTTACTTTTTTCTTTTTCCATTTACAAGAGATAAAATGTACTCTTTTACAAGAGGTGTTCACATGACTACTCATGTGACTTACAAATGAGGATAATATCAAGCATATCAAGCATGTAGGCTTGGGCAAAATGCACCAACAAAAGGCACCTAGGTTAAGTTTGTTCCCCAACAATGGTGCCAAAAACGTGTGTACCTAAGTCATAAAGCCTTAGGGACTTGTGTCGATGAGACTAAATTTCAATCGCCCCAAAAGTGCATATAATGGTGGACCGATACATGTTTAATTATCAATCCGAAGAACCACATGAACCAAGTGTATGAGGACGCACGGGCACATGATGGAAGGTGAAGTGACTGAGCTACTATGTATGTGAAAAGATTTAAGTACCTCTCCAACTCACTAAATCTCAGAAAATGCATGTCATGATACCACTTACAGTAGTAAGCACAAATTCGAATGTTTCTCCCATCTCCAAACTCTGAATATGGCCATGAAGATCTCGACGAGATCCATCTATTGATGGTATTTTCACTTGAATCCGACAAATGATCTTCAAGTTATGTGCAAAACAGTGAATGGTGGGAAACACCAACACTCGCTATACAACTTGTGGTGGCTCATACACACACTACAGTGGTTCAAAAATGGCAGAAATTGGTAGCTAACAGTCCTACACACACATTCCAAGCATCATACACACAAAAAGATCATAGAGAAGATGGAAATCAGCAAGAAAGAAGAAAATTTGAATTTCGGCTCTCCTTCTTCACAATGGCAAAAAGTCATACCAAAGAGTAATCTCTAGTTTTCGACCATTTTACAAGAATTATGTTACAAGGATTTGTGTCTTATGCATCTAGAGGACTCCTCTAGTGCAATTACATAGCTTTGAGGGAATTTCTTAGGAATTTGGAGGAAGAAAATTTGTCTCCATTAATTTGAAATTTTGGGGATCCTCTTTCGTGTCCCTTTTCTCTGCAGCAATCCTCAATGTCTATGCACATGCGTACACACTTGTCTATGGTTCTAGGGTCCTTCAAGTACACATATGATCTCAATTTGGCACTTAACGATCTATCTAAGAATAAAGCCACAGGTTTGGCTGGAGTGGGTAACTCTAGCACTGGGCATCTCTCTAGGTATTGCCTAAATCTTCTTTCTGCAAGTCTGATTGTCTCTTGAGGTGTTTGTTTGAAGCTATGGATCAATGAGGAGGTGTTGTGTCTGATGCCACTCTTAGAAAATTATGTAATGAAGGCTTCTAGTAACTGGTCTATATTTCTGAATAGTCTCTCATGTAGTGGTTGAAACCAAATCAAGGCAGTATCCTTGAGTATTAGACCAAAAGCACTATATTGCATGAATAGGTCAACAACTTCTCTTGCCTAAATTCTACCACATGATCATAAGGGTCTCGTGTACCATCGAAGTAATTCTCCATAGACTTAACCATTTGTAGACCTTAAGGTCCTCGTGTGTTCTCTAGGCCTTGGCAAAGGGAATTTGTTTGTATTTCTTTGATTCTTTGGCTCTCTATGTCTCTCATTTTCTATTCTAACAGTCTCTGTTCTCGTTCTTTCTCTTCCTATTGGGTTAGCAAAGCTTACTTCTGGCCTATCTCTACTCCTATCCCTTTGAGATCCATGAGCTTGGGATGTTCCAACTCCTTGGTGACCATAAGAGACATTAGATCTTGGTTGGGGAAAAATAAATTCACCCTTCCAAGTGTAGGCATTCCTACCATGCTCTATGACCACAAAGACCCGTTCTGAAGTATTTTCTATATAGGTTACTTGTCTTGGGGTATCTGGATCTTTGAATTCATAGATCGTAAGCATTCCTACTTCATTAGGATGATCAGGTTTATATCTCTAGAAGGTCTCATTTGTATCTCGGTTTAAGAGCAAATACATGCTCTTATTGTCTTGGGGAATCCATTCTGGAGTGATTATTCTCGTCGGGACTGATTTGCCTCTAGGGGTTTTTGGTTCTTATCCTAAGTTCTCTTGCTCTATGTCACCTATTTCAACTTCTGAGATTATATTGCCAAATTCATCTGTCCTATCTAGTTGAGTGGTGACTACATACATTATCCCTTCTTTATCTATGTATGCACCATTCTCAAATTTGACGATTGGATGTTCTACTCCAATGGGTTGATTTGCGTTTTTAATCTGGATAATAGATCTTCTTAAACCTTCCTCATAGATGTGAGCACCTAATCGGTTGGTCCTCATGTATTCAAGTTGAGTTTTGTAAGGGCCTTCGGGTTTCTCTAAGTAAGCCACACCTAAACTTCCTGTGGGTCTCTCCATACCATAAGACATCTCTGATTCGCTAGTCTCAAAGCTAGGATAGTATGGATAATCGCTCAACTATTGGGCCCAAGACCTAGTAGTGTGATTGACACTAGCCTTTGAAGACCTAAGGCTTTGTCTATCTCTCCCTAGATTTAGTCCTGATCTAAGGTTCATATGCATGATTGAACGACCCCAATTTTACCCCAAGTACAACCTCGTTGCAGATCAATTTGTATCAGTCACTTGGTTCCTTTTTAGTTGGTTATCATGCTTATGCTCTTGTCTGATAACATGTCGTCAAGAATACTTGAGTGAATTTCCGCACTTTAAGTTGATTGTACCACGTTAAATTCTTTTCTTTAAAGTTATCGATCACAAAGAGATTATATTTTTCTGCTTGAACTTGAGTGTTTAAGTAGTCTTCAACTTGATGGATGCCTATTGTCACCCTGACTTATTTCTAGGATGACTCGCACGTAGCCTAAGCTAGGAATCAGCTGAGGGGGTTAAGACAATTCCCAACCTGGATCCTCTTGCTTTTCAGACTGCTAAGTGAGCCCAAGGCACACTTGCCCAAGCCTGAGGTTCACCTCGCCAAGTCTGCTTGAAGCCTCTTGCTTGTGCACCAAAGACCTGCTGGAGCTACTACTGCTGAATGGAAGCTGGTACCTACAAGAATGCTCAGAAAAACACAGAAAACAAGTGCTCATACAAGCTCTCTCTGGCTCTCGCTCAAGTGAAAATGAGGAAATGAATGGAGATGGAGGTATATGGTCGCAGTGGTGAAGATGATGATGAATGGATATGGTGTGTGGAAGTGAAGAGGAAGGTAAAAACAAGTAAAAGAAAATGCTTATCTACTCTTCCAACACCTCTACTCTATGTCTTACCATCACACGCTCATCCTCAAAGCTCGATCCCCGACAACGGCACCAAAATTTGGTGTAGCCTAGTGGTGAGTGGCACCTCCTTTAATGTCAATTCGGGAAGACATGAGGATGGTATGAAGACCTCGAGCAAGTGATGTGCATAAGTGGTGGTGGAGAAGCACACAAGCATGCACACAAATACACACACACACACACGCACATAGGTAAGAACAAAGAGTGGAACAACGGACGCTTTGATTAAGATCAAAAGATAGTTACAAGAGATCTTCTTAGTTCAAACTACAATTTTCTCCCCCAAAAATGAGCTCTCTAGCTCCTTTTATAGTTTTTGACTAGCTAGTGGCCCTGTCCAGACCTATTGTTTGGCCTAGTTAAAAATTAGGTTCTAGAGCTTATTTGAGGGCCCAAACGGAATCGAAAAATTATGAAAATTGGTATGTAGGTCCTTCTGACACTCATCAAGCTTGAGGACTCCTCGGCTTGAAGAAAATGCAGTCTAATCTACCAAAAATGATATCTACAATGTTTGTGTAGTGATGAAAATCACTTGAGTTGGAAATAGTTTACAAAAAAAAAATGATTAGGCTTTGTTGTCAGATTGTGCATGACTGCTCCTTTGTGCTTGCGTGCTCTTCTTATAGCTTGTAAGCCAACAATTTGCAACACACATAATGGACCTATTCTACCTAGACTGATCTTCATGCAATAGAACAGAGACTAACTCATCAAATATTAAGGCATTTGGATTGCCCTTCATCATCAATCAAAGAGTAGAAGCAAAACTCTGATATGAATCTCGAAGACCATTCAGAACAGTATGCACAAGTGAATTGTCAAGCAAGACTTCATCAGCAGAAATCAATTGTTCCTTCAAATCTTTGATCTTTGTCAAAAAATTGTCCATGGATCTCCTTCATTCATGTGCTCTCTCCAATTGTTTTCGGAGGTAAGCAATATGAGCCTCATTCATTGCTTGGTATAAAGTGGTAAGTGTATCCAAAGCATCCTTAATTGTTTTGCAAGAGTGAATGTGAGGAATAATGGCATGTTTGATAGACAAGGTTATCAATGCATGTGTCTGAGCATCTCTGCCATCCCAATGAATTTGATCTGTAGTAAGTGCAGCAGAAACCGTAGCACGAATAGGAATCTGAAGAATATCACCATCTTTAATGACATTTGCATCACCTTCAGCAACTGTGTTTGCAGTTGTAATAGGACATTTTTCAACATCCTGCATAATATTCCACAATCCTTTTGCAACCAATACATGATGCATCATATAAGCCCATAATGGGTAATTGGTACCATCCAACTTATCCTCAACAGCCAACATACGAAATACATCACTGCTTTCAACCATGGCCATTGATGAAAATACCCTGGTGCAAAAAAATGATTGTATCCCAAAAAGTTGAACAGAACTACTCTCTCGAGGTTTGCTAAACTTATAGTAGACTTCAAGATGCTTATACTGGTGAACCGAAACATGTATATATCTTTGGCACAAAAAGATGAAATCACCTGCACAAGTGCTACGATAGTGCATTCGGAGGTCAAAACGAGCTCATATCGTGATTTCATTGCCATAGAGCGAAGCAATTTTGAACTCCTAATCACCCCGAGTATGCTCACCAAATTTTGTGCGATTCTAAGATAGTGAGCGGAGAGGTATTAACGATGCCCTAGATAAAACAGCGACCTTCTCGGATACCAATTGTTGGACTTTGAGGTCTGCAGAAGCACACGAACAACACAAGGAAGAAGAAGAAGCTTAGAGCACAACCCACAATACTGAATGTATTACCACTAGAATGTACAAAGATAAGTGACCCATTAGGGCTATAGGCATATATAAAAGCCGGTGGAAAAAACCTCCTAAAGAGGGAAAAACATGCCCCGACAGTCCTAGTGTGTCCACACACATCATTACCTAAATATATCAACACCCTTGAATTCAATGTTAATTATGGCTTAGGATACATTTTGGCCCACTAATGAGATATTTAAAGATGTAAATTTTTTAAGATCATTTTTTTGTTGTTTTTATCTCTTGGTTCAAGATTCTTCTCTTGAGTCAACAAGAAGAGACCGATGTTGACACTATCCTCCACAAATGTTAAGTAAAAACGTAGCATGTTTCATTTTATGAAAGAAAACATTGTTAAGCATATTTTTGAAGGATATACAATGGACTAGTGGAACTCAAACACAATTATGTTGCTTTCTTTTAGGAGGGCACTAATAAGTAGTAGGTTGGCTCAATAGCTTGGAATCAGCCCAAGTCTATAGCTAACCTTTAAATGGAAATCAAGTCGGGTGGATATAAATCAAATTCCCACTTCTCAAGTTTAGTATCCACGATGTGAATGCCCAACTTTACAAGCCCTCTATATTAGAAGCCATGTGGACATCACTATTCCATCAGATGCCCAATTAGATACTAGAGGGATCTAGTCATTCTAAGATTAATGGTTGTAAAATGTAATGAATGGAAATGGGGAAAAAAAAATGGTATTTTCAGTATGAGTGTTTTGATTTTGTGGTTGGCCTAAGGAGTGGATCAAAAAAGTGTGTTGGGAATAAGGCCTTGGGAAGTTCCCGAGATGTTCCTTCATCTTTTGCAAGTCATGGAGATACTTTATTTTGTCCAAGGAAGAGAAACATGGAATAAAAATCTATACTTATGGGCATATATATGAAAAATGGCATACCTATTTCAACATTACATACGTTTGTGTCATCAGTTGAATCCCATTGAGAAATAACTAAAAGTAAGATAAAAAAATCAACTATGACGGACTTTTTAGAAGCCATGATTAATATGCATTATGATTGTACGAAAGGGCAGCTGCAATTTTAAGATCGATGTAGGGATCAGACACATTGTAAGTACTCAAAGAAAGGATTTCAAAAGAGTATTAATTCTATACTAAAATTCGAAATATATTTACCACAAATATGAGCATGCCAAAACCATCTCTTACGTACTTTGAATAATTTACCATATTTCGAAAGATACCGATTCCTAGTACTTGGGCATAGGAAGGTATATCACAACTTCCACATCCGCATGCATAGAAAGTAATTGCACAGCTTATACAATTCAGATTTCTGCTGGTATCAAGATAGTGGTCATATGTATCCAACCTATTCAGCATGAACGATACTAAATATGAAAGATAAAAGAGTGAAAAACCATTTAAATTAAAATATTAGAAGAGTGGAAACATAGTTTAGAGGATAGCGTTCTACGGGAGACAGCAACCACACTTTTATAGTTCAACATATCAAACTTTTTTTTAAATGAAGGTTCAGCAGAAGCCTACTCCCCCGAGCTTTAACTTTGAAAGTGCAAGTGTACAAGTGAATTGGCATAATACCCGCAGGACCCCCTGTATCCCACAACGCATGAGTTATATGGATGTGATTGAATGTGTGGAAAAGAATGAGGGGCAAAACATCAAAGAGATATCTTACCTACTGTTTTCTTTTTTTCTTTACCAGTAACATTAAGTAAATGTTTTCTAAGGAAACAAAAACAAAAAGATTGAAAAACAAGTGCAATGTACTAAGAAGTACAATACAGTATCATGTACATAAACATTGGGGGAAAAAAAAAAGATCAAAACCCATGTCCAGATTCAAGAATGAAGAGTCGAATCTAAAGAAAAAAATGGACAAATCACATTTCATCAGTGACAATGGTGATAGATTCAGGATCAGATTTTTACCTAGGAAACGGGTGGCTAGAACTTGAACAAGTACGAAAGGCTTTTATATCAAATGCAATCACTTTGATACATTCAGATGATGTTTCCCAAGACCATATCCAAACAACACCTAAACTCAAAGGGAACCGTCGGTTCTACCCAAACATTTACGACAGAATGATGCGCATCACTTGTTTTCAATTTTAAGATGTAGTTCCAGCTGGTAGTATTATCTAGATTATGAGAACAAAAGATGAAATTAACATCTCTGTAAAAATGACGGGAATGAGAAAAAAGAAGACAGTTAAACCAAGACTTTCAAAAGCGTAGTTGTGTATTACTCCTAAAGAATTAAGAAAAAAGGATACCATCTTACATAAATTATTCCATAAATAGTAGACGGTTCAGAAGTTATAAAGCCAGCTTCTCAGAAGTTCAATAATAGAAGTTCAATGCTTTTATAAAGTGTTCGTCTTAACACCACTTCTTCGTGGGTCTATGTACCTTTACAATAATGAGCATTCTGCTTGAAAATGGAAACGGCAGAAAGTATTCATCTTCTGTGTATATCTCATACATCTATGGTTGACTCCAACTGTTTTAGTCGACCATAAGGATATACTTTCATCCTTAGGCACAAGGACTTGTCACGTAAGAATTGAAGCTTTCTGTCCTCTGCCTTTTCTGTATTCCTCAAAACCATGCAGCACTGGATAAGTAGAAATTCAATCCTTCCCTTTGCACTTTCCACCAGAGAATGCTTCATGATTCTGAGAGTCCTTCACATATCGCATTGTAGTGCATCCTTCAATCATTTTATACATGAAAACTTCAGCATCAAAATCATATGAAATGGACTGCTATGAAGATTATTAAACAAGTCAAATTTTAGAGGGAAAAGTTCCTGCATGAATCATTAATCTCTGTTAACATAAGGGTATTGAGGAAGCAGAAAGTAAAGAATCATAATTACTCAGCAAAAGCAAAGCAAAGCAAAACAAGAAGTGTGTGCTCACATTATCATTACACATTGTTGGTCTCTTAAAACAAGCAAGGAATTCAATGTTTCCATCCGCACCCTTCAACGGAGAATTTATCCATCCTTCACATTTGAAGCCATAACTCTGAACCCCAGTAACAACTCTTGTGATAACCTGTCAATCCAGGAGCGTCTGATATAGAAACAGTACAAGAAATGAAGTTGCCACAAATATACATGATTAAGTGTTTATAATACACTATTGATCATAATAGCAATATTGCATGAAATGGGGGACAAGGGTATCGAAAATAAACTGTAATCTGTTTCACAATCTCCATAACCAACCCAAAAGGACCTTGATTGGGAGCAGTAACTTTTCAATATAGAGTTAATATCATGCACACGATTGACATAATTATAGGTGATAAAGCAAGTTTCTCGTTCATTTCAATTATTCCCCATGTATTAGAAAACTTTTCAAAATCCACGCGAAAAAAAAAGGGGAAGAAGATTAGAAAAGGCTTCCATAATAGCCATGCATAGTTCAGTTTTTGATGACCATGAGTTGATGCAAAAACACACAGCAGATTATACTCACCTCCTTATGTACAGCTGGATCTCTGACAACCCCTCCACCACCAACCTAGAAATTTCAATTACCAGTTAAGTTAGCAGAACACAGAAAACATGGATAACATTATGTATCATACTTCAATATATAGAATCTCTGATCTGTTTGATGGTTCCCATGTAAAGTGTAATGAATCTAATCAAACCCACCATTAAAAGCATATACATGACACCTGGAGCTTTTGAGGATAATGTTCACTAACCTGTGATCTTTGAGCCTCAAATTGAGGCTTGATGAGAGTAATCAAAGTTGCGTTCTCCTTCATTAGGCCAGATACTGCAGGCATCACCTGAGAGTTACAAGCTATGTCAATAGTTAATGACATTCACTTCATTAAGAAACAAAAGTACTTAATGTTTCTCATACCGTAAGGATTGAAATAAATGACAAGTCCAGTGTTGCCATATCTACCCGTTCTGGTAGAGACAACAGATGCCGCAAATTTGTTCTCTCAAAAACATGAACCCTTTTATCTGTCCTGATTTTTTCTGCCACCTAAAGATAGCCAGAGTGCAAAAATCTGCAATCCTGTCAAAAGCATTACGAAACTACAAACTAATGATGATCACAACATCTCACAGCTGAGAAAGAGGGAAAATTCATGGCACATTGAACAACCCAATGCACATTAGCAAAATGACTATCAGATATAGCAGGAACGCATATCAGTAATAGTGATTACCAGCCTTTAGAAAGGCAAGTACTAATAAATAGCAATCATTTATCAGCACCTAGAAGTGAGGAAAATGTTAATGTGCATATGAGTACATGCAGCAAGAAATGAATTCAGTTTCATGAGAAGTTCAAATGTAGATCTGAATTTGGGAAAGAAGCAATACCTGTCCATAACCCACATCAATGCCATACACACAAGCTGCACCTGATTGAAGAAGGCAATCTGTAAAACCCCCCGTCGAGAGTCCTGCATCAAGCACAACCTTCCCAGAAACATCACAATTGAAGTATTGGATGGCAGCCTCCAGCTTGTATCCTGCTCTGGAAATACAGAAGTTCTGTTTAGCATTTGATTGTTATAGCAGTCTGGACTTGTCACTTATCCCATCCAGTAGATACCTAGAATCACACTTGCTCACACTTAGACACCTATATGCATGGAAATGAGAAAGAAGAAAAAAATAATAATAGTAATAATTATGTTGTAAATAGAAATGAAGAAGGAAGAGAAGTAGAACCTATGAGTTGTTTGCAAGAAAATTTCTGTCCCAAAGGTTCCTCTTAATGGATTATATTGATGCTGGGGCTGTTGGTTTAGGCAATTAGTCCCAACACATATAGCTTCAAAACAGAAGAGGTTTGCATGGAGCAGCAGCACCAAACAGCTTCATGCAACAAAACAACTCTCAACCACAAGCTATATAGCATCATAGAGCTCTTACCATCATAGGACGTCTAAAAAAAGTCAAAAGAACATTCACTCTGTTTTAAGTACACCTAGAAAGCCATACTTCATTGAAGAGTTCTTCCTTTCTAAGAAGAGTTCCAAAATATTTAGCAAAAATGGTTTTCCTCTCTTTTACTTTTCGGGATCAAAAAAGATGATCCTTGGGATTGTAAAAGGAAGTACTCAAGTCTAAAAGGGTGCTCTTTATCTATTTAAAATAGTACAGAATGCATAAGATAGCAAATGCATACCCTTTGTAGCAAGACATGCCACTACCCCCCTTGGAAACAACAATAGAACACAAATCTAAAATAGCATTTCCCAGCTGATTGACTTCTAGAAGTAGAGTCCAAGCTAAAAAATTACGAACTTTCTACAAAGTTGTTACTTCTGATTTGAATGTTTTCATAACATCATTCTGATTCCCTTAAAGTGGTGCAATTTGGCATGATCCATAAAGTGTGTGTCAGCATTATGTTTTCTTATGGTCAATAACTTTAAAAAGCTGTATGATGTATGAAAACATTGATAATTCCATGTTAATAATTGAAGAATGATCATGCCTGATTATATTGCAAACTAGCAATCACATACAGTGCAAAGCACAATCAGAAACCAGAATTCAAATAATAACTGATCTAGTAAAAGATTACGCTAAAAAAAGTCAACAATGACACCAAATCAGTTACAGTACTCATAATGAGGGACCACAATTACGAACCCATGTAAAAAGATAAAACCAAAAAGCTACACAGCCTAAGTCATATTTTTGGGCAACTGCACGAGATTCATACTCCAATCGTTCTTAGATATCCATGATTCTGTGATAATCAATCTGTTTTCTATGCTTCATAAATGCCTCTCAGAAATGATAATGGTTTCTTTAGGAGATAGAATCTAGATAGACATAATATCTGAGCCTTTCATCATAAATTCCTACTGAACTGCTCGATCATAAAGATGAGTTAGTGATGTTTCTTATTCCAAGGTGCCAACAAAAATTTCAAGGAGTGTGAATTTGTGAACCTACTAACTATAACCATGTGCATTTCATGTGCTTACCAAAAGCAGAACTTCTGCCCACCTAAGGAGGTGCAAAATCATCATATTCACCTTGGCTCTTTCATATAACAGAAAGATAACGAAGTCACAATCTAAGGAAGAATGACTATCTCTGAAATGTGTTGAAAACAAAGAACCTCATTTTCTCATCCTATAATAGAAGAAAAATGACTCATTAAGTATTAAAGTGAACAACTAGAAAAATTGAGTTAAGAAACTTGTCAAACTATATTCGATATGAGTACAGTAAGAAAGAATATAACATGTGTACTAAGCATATAGCACCTTTCAAATGTTTCTTTTCAAATTCTGTTATTAATACTGTAGCTTCAAGGGACAAGATAGACATTTACCAAAAAATTGGGTATCCAAAATGTTTTTTGAAACCTTGCAAACACATACCAACTTCGTTTTGTAGCCCTTTGATCTGATTGAAGACTATTAACACTCAATTGCACAGGCACATTTATGTATCTCAGAGTTAACAAGTTTTTTTACCTGCAAACATATTTTGGTATCTCTGCTGTGATCTTTATCTCTGACTTGGGACATAAACGCACCCCAGCTTTTAGAAGTGGCTGTCCATCTACCAGCACCTTTCCTAGCCATTCATTCTCTCTCTCTCTCTCTCTCTCTCTCTCTCTCTCTCTCTCTCTCTCTCTCTCTCTCTCTCTCTCTCTCTCTCTCTCTCTCTCTCTCTCTCTCTCTCTCTCTCTCTCTCTCTCTCTCTCTCTCTCTCTCTCTCTCTCTCTCTCTCTCTCTCTCTCTCTCTCTCTCTCTCTCTCTCCCCCCCCCCCCCCCAAAACCCCCCCACCGGGGAGGTGAGAGCACAGTCGACTACATTTTGGGTACCGGAGCTTCACTCATCCCCTCACTTAGTATTGGACAACGACCACTTGGTGCTGACCATACATTTATCACATTCACACTTCCATCTCCTATTCCATTAGACCCTCCCTCACCCACTAAGACACACACCACGATACACTTCACACACGAGCTCTCACACGTTTATGCACACCATTTACACACCCGCCTACTCTCCCTCGATCCACTCTCACCTTTGGACACACTTACATCACAGATCACTACCATCTTACAGGACTCAGTTCTCTGCAACTTCCCACACCACACACATATACACCCTCCACGCACAGGATCCATGCCCCATAACCGCTGGTATGATGCTGATTGTCGTGAGCTACGGAAGCATCTACGAATTTTAGAGCATAGAGGAGATATTACACACACACAGGCATAGCGTCGCACGCAACGCCTTACTCGCTGCAGACGGCAAGAATGAAAGGAGAGATAGTACGAGGATATTTACCATTTGCTCATGAGTCGAGACAGTGCAGTGGCGTGGCGACATTTGAGAGAGAGGAGACAATAGACAACAGACACCCATCCGAGACCCGCGCACTTGGCATAGCTATGCACGGAGCCTATACAAGATCCCGGACCAGCCCCCCATCCCCAGGCAACAGAGCTCACGTCCCACTACCTCTAACTTTTTCACACCCAGTATGGTGGGACGCGCTATTGCCCGTCTACAGCATGGCAGAGCCCATGACCATTTCGGCGGTTTACAGGCAGAGCACCTCATCTTCAGAGGCACGACTCTCGCACCGCTCATTGCCCGCCTCTTCAACGATGCATTGGTTGAAGGGTTCCCTGACTCATGGACTGAGCACACCATAGTGCCCATTCATAAGTCAGGTGATACTATGGATCTAGCTACATACCAGACGATCATGAGTGGCCCTATATTGACCAAGTTATATGGGGCGGTACTAGAGACAGAGTTGAGTACTCTCGCTAAGAGGAAGGGTATCAAGGCTCCAAGACAGGCAGGTTTCAAACGAGATTACTCTATCATTGACCATATCTTCACCCTGAGATTCCTGATCGATCAGGCTGTTGGGGTAAAGGCCCTAAATGACCCCTCATAGTTGTACACTTGTGTATAGGCCTTTAAAAGGCTGATTATAGTCATTATAAGTCATTTTTATTCTTTTGGCCAAGTTCAGTGTGAACTTGGCCAGGTCCTATAAATAATAACCTAAACTAAAGTTAGGGTTCACTTCTCTTTTGGAGAACCCACTAAAATAGATGCGCTTCTCTCTCTCTCTCTCTCTCTCTCTCTCTCTCTCTCTCTCTCTCTCTCTCTCTCTCTCTCTCTCTCTCTCTCTCTCTCTCCTGCGTGTGCTACTGGACACTCACCTTCCCTACTGCTCAGTCAAGAGGTGCTCCATTTGAGCTTCTCCATCTTCTGAATACTCTCTTTTGCTCCAACAACTGGTATCAGAGCTCCGTTGAAGCATTAGGGCAGCTCCGTTTCAGTTTTCAGCAGGTTTTCTTCAGATTTTGCAAGATCTTCGCGTTTCATCGCGAAGAAGCTGCCCAAAACAGAGACATCAGCATTTTTGGAGGGTTCTATTTCAGTTTTTGCAGGTTTTTCTGAGTTTTGTCGCGAAGAAAAGGGTTAAAAGTGCAGCACCACACCTTTGGAGCATCATAAACTTCTTTTCACGTGATATTCTTCGATTTCATTGCGAAGAAACTGTTCCTCTTTGTTTTATTGCTCAAAACAGGCTATTTCCAGGTGTTTTACAGGTGTACACAAGTGTTCCACAGTCCAAAACAACAATATACAGGTTTAACATTTCATGTATTGAAGTGTGGCATCAGAAATTTGCTTATGTACAGCAAATTGTGGGATTTTCTCTGAATTTTTCAAAATTCTGAAGAGAAAATTTGGGGCTTTTGCCCCCTTTTGTTCCTAAAAGCTTCCTTATAGCCTTATGTATACACTTTGAGGTCAAGAAAAGTCAAATTTGCTGATTTGAAGCATAAATTGACTTGCTGGAATTTTCTGTTTGTAATTTCAGAAAATTACAGATTTTAATCTTGTGGTCCAACTGGTCTGTTTTTTACTCCATTTTGCTTCCACAACAGTTTGAAGCCATTGTGCATCATTTTTAGAAGTGATACTCTGATTTGGTGCATTTTTGCCCAAATTTCAGCATATTAACTTTTCCATCGTGCAATCATGGCATCATCCTCCTCAGATGTGAAGAGTCTATTTGAGATTCGACGTTTTGAGGGAACAGGTTTCGATTTGTGGAAAGAGAGAATGAAAGGTATTCTCTTCTTGAAGGATTGTGATCAGAGCAGATTCGGTGCGTAGCACCGGAAATTTTTTCAGTTCATACCGTTCGGTGCGTTCGATGCCATTCGGTGCCAAAAATTCATGGTTACAAGATTTAAAAAAATTTGTTCACGGTTCAAGTCATATGACCTAAGTTTTTGACGAATTCGAACTTCTTAGTTCTGCCGCCTGCGTTTTCCTTTGCTTGAGGGTTGAGCCCATAGCTTTAAGCTTCATCCTTGCAACCCATAGCTTCCTACCTCTCCTCATCATAACCCCCCCTCCTTTTCTCATCGGATCAGCAGCGGCCAGCGAGTCCATCCAGTCCGTCCGAGTCCATACTGCTGAGAGAGAGAGAGAGACTATTAGAGTTAACCTAAGAGCTTTCAACCCACAAATCATAGAGCGAGAGAGAGTCTTCAGCTTACTAAAAGTTTGAATTTACCTAAGAGCTTAGAGCCCTCAACCTCCACATTTTGCCTCTTTAAGTCTTTGGCACAAATATATCATCATGCCTCGTGGTATTTCACCTTTATGGAGTATCCATACGACTAATAATGAGTTGGTGAATACTACCGGATCTGGTTCTGGTACAAGGAGATGGATGTGTAAGTATTGTGGTAAGTCCTTTAGTACCACAACTACACGTCTTATCCGACATGTATCTAGACTAAGAGGATTGGGCATTGCTGGGTGTACACAAGTCCCACAAGAGATTGCAGAAATTGTGCGCAAAGAGCATAAGCTTGCTCAGGATGCTAAAGAATCTCGTCGTCGTGAGTTTGTTGCAGCTTCTGAGGATATATTAGAAGAAGTTGAGGATATAGGACTTAGCGCTAGCGCATTGAGAAGTCGGACTTCTTCTCAACGTGATGAGAATGAAGAGTCTGTTCCATTGGAAGGACAATCATCTCAAAGATTCAAAGCATCACAGTCCTCTATTCAATCCTCTTACATATCCATTGGCTTGCAGAAGCAACACCAAATGGATGCATGGAAGAGAATGGTAAAAGCAATAGCTCAAGTGGGTCCTTATGATGATTGGCATGGGGTTGATTATAAGCGGTTGCGTACCTCGATGCTCATAGAAGAGAGAGAGAGAATCGAGAAACTTCTAGAGCCTATTAGATTGGGGTGGCAGACATATGGTTGCTCCATTCTATCCGATGGATGGAGTGACATTCGACGCCGCCATATCATAAACATAATGGTCTCTAGTTGTTTGGGAACCTTTTTTCTTAAGGCCATTGATTGCAGTCATGCGGGCACACGCATCACTGGAGAGCTTATATTTGAGCACATCAAAAGTGCCATTGAGGAAATCGGTGTGCAAAATGTAGTACAAGTTATCACTGATAATGCCTCAAACTATAAGAGAATGGGAGAGTTGGTAGAGGCTGAGTTTCCTAGCATTGTGTGGACTCCATTGTTTAGATTTATTGATTGAGGATATAGGGAAGCTCCCTTGGCTATCTCCTGTTGTTAGTGATGCCAAAAAGGTGATTTCTTTCATACGTAAGAATCACCAAGCACTAGCTATTTTTTGGGCTTATAGTAAAAAAGAGTTGATTCGTCCAGCAAAGACCCGATTTGGCTATGTATACCATGTCTTCTCTAGACTACATTTATGCATGGACGCATTGCGCTTGATAGTTACAGACCCTCGATGGCGGGCCATGGCGAGAGGACTCACATAGACAGCAAATTTTGTGTAGCGGAAGGTTTTCGATGTGGATTTTTGGGAGAGATAAGAGCATATTGTACCTGTCTTGCGGTCGATTCATATCGTATTACGTTTTGCTGATATGGAGGGATCCACACTTGGCCTTCTGTACCATATGTATACATGGATGCGGGAGGCTAATTTCATCCGTGACGACTCTATCGACGTCTCGGTATATTTGAATTTTTAATTATTAATTATTACTTTATGCGTCACCACATTGATGATTAAAAATTTATTTACGATTACATTGATGATTTTGTAGTGTCTTTTTGCTTTTGTAATTTTTTAATATAGACATCGTGATGTGATGGAGCTAGTGGAGTCCCGATGGCAGTTTTTATCGCGACCGATCCATAGTTTTGCAGCCCTTTTACACCCTTACTTTAAGGGTCCACGTTTATGGTCGCAGCCACACATGCGTCATATGTAGGACTTATACATGGAGAGCATTATGAGTCCTGATCAGCAGGTGGCATTTGATAGGGATTTTTCAGCTTACATGAGCAATGTTGGTATTGCTTATGCTAGATCCACCTCATTGAGGCAAGATGTCATATCTCGACCTCTTGAGTGGTGGAATCATTACGGTTATGGTCACCTTATCATTGCACTGCATGCGCCCAGGGTATTGTCACAAGTATACATAATATGGATAATGGTATTAATACGTATGTTGAAATTTGATTTATCATTTGTTATTTGTTACATAAATAATAATTATAATCCAATGTTCATGAATAATAAAGTTTAATGATTAATTATTGTAGGATTGCTCTTCTAGCCCATGCGAGCGGAATTGGAGTGCATTTTCTTTAGTGCACACCAAACTCCGCAATTGTTTGATGTGGGGCAGTTGCATCATGTGGTCTTTTGTAAAGCCAATTTACGACTTTTACGTTCATTACGATCTCTTACAGGTCCGAGGCAGGTAATAATTTTGGTAATTATAATTTGTGTATATACTTTCTAAATTCTAACTTTTTCTTACGTGTCATGTGGTAAATTATAATATTCTTAATATTTGCTTTGTTTTTTTTCAGATTTCACCTGTCGATTTTGAGAGTGCTTTCACATAAGAGGAAAGCATAGAAAAACATGTTGATGATGAGCAGGAGCAGATTTACAGGATGCTTCATTCAGAGCTTGAGAGCATTGATAGGAGAGTTACGAGAGCACGATCCCGTGCTATTTCTATGCGCCAGAGTGATCCACCCGAGGAGCCGAGTCCACTGAGGCACAGCTCGAGGACATTGTGGAGCATGTACCAGAGGATCATGAGTTTGCAGAGATGGCTCCTATTGTGGATATAGAGTATGATGATGAAGCGAATGTCATTTCTAGAGATGATATTTCTCTTCCATCATGAGACGAGTCCTTTGGCATAGATGATCTAGAGTACATAGTAGATTAAGACTTTTTGGCAGATGTTTATGAGTTAACATGACATATGTATGATCATTGATGTTACATGTATCATGATTCATGTCATATCTGAGATGCTACATGTATGATGTACCATGCTACTTTTTGGATTCACTTTTTGATATTGGACATTTGACAATATACAGGGTTTCTGACTTCATATTTATTGTTTATGTCATATGATTTATTAGTTCATAAATTTCTCCCTTGATTATATTGTGTTTCATTATTTATGAAATTATGCCACATGGTTCAAACCTCAATGTTCATTAATAGAATAGGATTGTGATTTGATACTTGTAAGTATATATATATATATATATATATATATATATATATATATATATATATATATATATATATATATATATATATATATATATATATATATATATATATATATATATTGTAACGACGCACCTTACCCCCGCATACCATTCGATCCTCGCACCTTACACGCACCGAACCGAACACACCAAACGCACCGGACTGCCTTGATTGTGATAGGGCATTGGAAGCGGAAAAACCAGAAGATATGTCACAGGAAGCTTGGCTAATCTTGAACAAGAAAGTGTTACGTATATCAAGATGGCCGTCTGTGATGAGATCTTGATAGATCTCAAAGGGCTGACCTTTGCTTCAGAAATATGAGCAAAGCTGAAAGCAACTTATGAGAACACTACGCCTGTGAACCAAGTGCATTTGATGCGGAAGCTTGTTGGTATGCAACTTGATGAGTCCAAGAGTGGAGCTGAACACTTATCCCTCTTTACAGGTACTTTGTCACAATTGAAGGACTCAGGTATGGCTGCTTTTGATGACAAACTTAAAGCCCTCTTCTTGCTTATGACACTCCTGACTCTTGGGAGACACTGGTAGTCTCATTGTCCAATAACCCCAACCTGACCTTTGATGGTGTTAGGGGTTCTATACTTAATGAAGAGATTAGGAGAAAAGAAGCTTAGCTAACATGGTTAGAGGCAGGACAAATAAGAGGAGTAATAATGCACAAAGGAACAAGAGTAAGAGCAGGGAAAGAGGTAATGGAAGCAAAGGTAAAAAGCAATGATGTGACTTGCTATCAGTGTGGCAGGAAAGGCCACAAGAAACCTGATTGCCGCTATTACAAGGCACAACTTGAAAGAAATAAGAATGCTGGAGATAAAAAGAAGGGAAAGAAAGAAGACAAGACTGATGCACAGGACAACCAAAAGGACAAAGAGAAGGCCAATGTGGCCTCTAATGTAGTCATAGAGGAGATGTCAGGTGTTGAGGATATTTTGTGCACTACTTTTTCAGCCGATGATACTTATGCATATGATTTCTCTCTGAATGTTCATACACAGGACATGTCGATCACCAAAAGTGATCTTATCGATGCTTTGCTGACTGTTAATGATGCATTCGCCCAGACATGGATAGTTGACTTTGGTGCTTCTTTTCATGTGACTCCTATCAAGGAGTGCTTTTCTACTTTTACTGCAGGCAGCCATGGCCATGAATACCTTGGAAACAAAAATGCTTGTTCCAGTGAGGGTATTGGCACAGTGCATTTCTCTACAAATGGCACTAATGAGCTTGTTTTGCATGATGTGCGTTATGTACCAGGGATCAAGAAAAGCTTACTCTATGTGGGTCAAATGGATATGCATGGTTATAGCATTCTCTTTGAGAGAGGATCATGGAAAATGACAAAGGGATCAAGGCTGATTGTGAAAGGCATAAAAAAGGGAACTCTCTATTGCTTGCATGGGAAAACCTTATCAGGCAAGTTCATTGCTTTGGCTGAAGTTCACTCCCATATGGAGTTGTGGCATAAGAGACTTTGCCATATGAGCCAAAAGGGTCTCACTAGGCTTTGTAACTTAAAGAAGCTTGATGCTAAAGGCACAAAGCTTGATTTTTGTAATGAATGTCAATATGGAAAGCAAGTGAAACGTTCCTTTTATTCTGGTGTGTCTCATAAGTCTTGTGTACTTGATCTTGTTCATTCTGATGTATGTAGCATGCCCACCAAATCTATGGGGGGTTCTTTGTATTTCATCTCTTTTGTTGATGATTTTTCTAGAAAAATTTGAGTTCAATTGCTTAAATCTAAGAATGAAGCATTTGCTGTGTTTAAGTGTTTTCATGCATTTGTGACCACCCAAACAGGTAGAAAGCTGAAATGCTTGCGTACGGACAATGGTGGTGAGTATACAAGTGCTGAATTTCAGAAATTTTGTGAAAATTTGGGCATTAAGAGGGAGCTTATTGTTCCATACAGCCCCTCTTCTAATGGTGTGGCTGAATGCTATAATAGGACACTTTGTGAGAGGGTGCGATGCATGTTGTCCACAGCTAATCTCCCTCATGGATTTTAGGGAGAGGCACTCAAAACTGCAGTACATATTTGCAATAGATCCCCTCACATGTCCTTGAAAGGTGACACCCCTCAAGAGGTTTGGTCTGGCAAACCTGCTTCATATGATCACTTACGTGTCTTTGGCTGCGAGGTTTTTGTGCACATAAGGCCGGAGCTGAGAAACAAACTTGATGCTAAGTTCATAAAAGATCTCTTCATGGGATATGGTGAAGAAGGTGAAATGGGCTACAGAATTTGGATACCTCAGCTCAAGAAAGTTGTACGCAGCCGGGATGTTGCTTTTAATGAGGCAAGGTTGCTTCAAAATAATTGTGCCTCAAAGGATGACCATAAAAGGGTCAAATTTCAGCATGACCAGCCACCTATTAGGCCTGATTTTGATCCTCAGGATGCACCACAAAGAACTGAAAATATTGATGGTCAAGTGGTTTTTGAGCCAGATGATGCTGGACAGCAAAATGACGCTCCTGATGGGCATATGCAGCCACCTATTCATGCTGGAAATGATGTGCAGCAGCCCATTAACAATGGACATGTTGATATACCTCCTGATGTAGATCCATTGCCAGATAATGTGGATCATTGGGTAAGAAGATCTATACGTGCTAGGAGGCCAATGAACAGATATGATCCCTCTATACATTACATTATGTTATCAGATGAGGGGGAGCCTCTCACTTATAAAGAGGCAAAGCTATGTGAGCACAAGAAGAAGTGGGAGTTAGCCATGCAGGAAGAAATAAAGGCCTTGCATGCAAATGATACTTGGGATCTTGTTGAGTTGCCCAAAGGTAGGAAAGCCATTCCTAACAAGTGGGTATACAAAATCAAAACTGTTGATGGCAAACCCAGGTATAAGGCAAGGTTGGTTGCTAAGGGAAATGCCCAAAAGGAGGGCATTGATTTCCAAGAGGTGTTCTCTCCAGTAGTTAAAATGACCACTCTACATGTGCTATTTGCTATTACAGCTGCTTTGGATTTGGAGCTATTCCAAATGGATGTTAAGACAGCCTTTTTGCATGGTGACTTAGATGAAGAGTTGTACATGAAACAGCCAGAAGGATATGCCATTCCTGGAAAAGAGCATCTAGTAGCTGAAAAGGAGCTTATATGGGCTGAAATGCCCCTAGGCAATGGTATAAGAAGTTTGATGCATTTATGCTCAAACATGGGTTCAAAATAAGCCATGCATATCACTGTTTGTACACTAAAAAGGATGAAGATGGCAGCCCAATTCTTGTGCTGTATGTAGATGATATGCTCCTGGCTGGGAAGAAAAAGGGCACACTAAATGCTCTTAAACAGCAACTAAACTCTGAGTTTTCAATGAAAGACCTTGGGGAAGCTGAGCATATTCTTGGTATGCGAATAAAAAGGGATAGGCAGCAGCATACTTTGCATTTATCCCAAGAGAAGTACATTGATAAAGTACTGGACAGAATTAATGTGGCTGATTCTAAGCCACTTGGAGTGCCATTGAAGCCACATGTTAAGCTTTCCAAAGATGACTGTCCCAAAGATGATGATGCAGCCAACTACATGAAGAGTGTTCCATATGCATCAGCCTGTGGTTCACTTATGTATGCTATGGTTGCCACTCGGCCAGAAATTGCTCATGCAATGGGAGTTGTTAGCAGGTTTATGGCTAATCCTGGCAAAGCTCATTGGGAGGCAGTCAAATCTATCTTGAGGTACTTGAAAGGGACCAAGAATAAATGTATTTGCTATGGCAAAGATCCATTGGAGCTGAAAGGCTTTTGTGACTCTGACATGGCTGGTGATGTGGATACTCGTAAATCCACCAAGTGGATATATATTTACTCTTGCAGGAGGTGCTATTTCATGGTGTTCTACGTTGCAAAGGATTGTTTCTCTGTCAACTACGGAGGCTGAATATATTTCAGCCACTGAGGCTTCCAAGGAAGCCATTTGGCTGGCACGTTTATGCTTTGCGTTTGGTTTGCCCAGCAAGGCACCTATGCTTGGATGTGACAGCCAGAGTGCTATATGTTTAGCAAAGAATGCCATGTTCCATGCACGTACGAAGCACATTGATGTGCGGTATCACTTCATTCGAGAAGTGCTTGAGGATGGCCTTATCACATTGGTTAAGGTCCATACGACACAAAACCCTGCAGATGTTCTTACTAAGTGCTTGTCCAAAGCACAACATCAGCTATGTATACAGATGGTGGGAGTCACATAGCTTAAAGGCGTCATTTATGCCTTTAAGTGGGAGGTTGTTGGGTTAAGGCCCTAAATGACCCCTCATAGTTGTACACTTGTGTATAGGCCTTTAAAAGGCTGATTATAGTCATTATAAGTCATTTTTATTCTTTTGGCCAAGTTCAGTGTGAACTTGGGCAGGTCCTATAAATAATAACCTAAACTAAAGTTAGGGTTCACTTCTCTTTTGGAGAACCCACTAAAACAACTACGCCTCTCTCTCTCTCTCTTGGACGGGAGTCGCTTGTGCACATTACTTGGATACTGCGCGGATGAGCCTCTCCCTTTCACCAGAGTATGGAGAGCAGGACGGAACACCACACGGGACTGAGCACTTATCCTTCAGTTCTCAGATGAGGCCAGGAGGAGAGACTTTCTCAGACGACGGGCGGTACTACGCACTACACCAGGCACCCCCATCTATTTGGATGACGACCTCACACGGATGCAGGTAGAGCATAGACGGGCATGCATGCCACGTGTCCTCCAGGCCAGACGAGAGGGACATCGTGCCCTCTACAGAGACGGTCGGATCATCATTGATGGACGGCCCATTGACTAGGGATTCGCGGCCTATGAGACAGCACACCAGGAGGTGCACATTGCAATCTGGAACTACAATGGATCTTTATGGACACATCCAAGGCGCCTTGAGGAGGTGATGGAGGGCAGAGACATTATCTTCTTGACAGAGACACACGAGAGCCCGGGGAGGAGCCTACCGAGGATTGAGGGCTATATGTGGGAGTCAGCTCACCGCCGCCAGATGAGACAGCACACCACACAGGGATCAGGAGGAGTAGCCGTGCTCTATAGACAGTCGTTACAGCACAGGGTATAGGTGGTAGCCAGAGACCCAGAGGCACGTTTCATGTGGATACGCTTGCAGCTATCAGAGGAGAGAGCAGCGTACTTCGCCGTATGCTATATTGCACCCATTGGTTCACGCTTCACACATTCCCCTGAGCAGCTATCAGGAGGGGAGGGACCAGACACCACATCGCCATATGACTGCCTCAGTGACACGATTATGGAGTATACCGGGATGGGTGAAGTCTTCCTTGTAGGAGACTTCAATGCCCGCACTCAGAGCCACCAATGTGATATCTACGACTTTGACGACCCTGAGATGCTTCGTACCATAGAGGACATGCCTACACTCAGAGCCTCAGCCGACACCGCCACACCCACCTTATATGGCAGACACTTACTCCAGATGGGAGAAGCACACCGTCTCGTTATATATAATGGGATGGAGAGCTCGCCCACCTCGCGCGGTCTCACCTGCATTCCACCCACGACACCACAGGGGGGCAGTGTGGTAGACTATGTTATCGGACCTCCGGAGGCAACACATCTGATCACCTCATTCACTATCCCACCCTTACCGATTGGAGCTGATCACGCATATCTTGCCCTATCCATTCGCGGCTCACCATGCATACCCCACCCCGTCACCATACAGCCACGAGCCCGTACCACCATTCACTTTAGACATGAGCTAGAACATATCTATAGCTCCCATGTTCGAGAGCGCATCTACTCCCTTGATCCCTCTGCCTCCTTGGACACCCTCACCGCCCACTTCTCCTCGATCCTCCATACATCCGCTACTCTCAGCTTCCCATACACCACCCACAGCACTGCACATCCGACACGGCTGGGGCATACACCCCAGAATAGATGGTACGATGAGGAGTGTAGGCGACTATACCGACATCTCAGAGCACAGAGTATCTTGGGATCCATCACAGAGAGGGAGGCACAATGACAGATGCGAGCCCTCACACGCCGGAAGCGGCGAGCTTTCGAGGAGCGACAGGAGGCACAGTTGATCGACCTTCTCATGAGTAGGGATTGTGCCACCGCGTGGAGGGCACTACGTGAGCCACGTCCACCTACACCCATAGCAGATCCTTCGACTTGGCACACCTACGCCCAGAGGTTATATGACGTCCCAGGACAGCCACCATTACCGATTCCTTCCACACCGCGTCCGGTGATATCCACCCTCTTCACAGCAGGCATGGTACGACAGGCCATCCATAGGCTACAGCATGGCCGTTCTGCAGACCACACGGGGCTACAGGAGAGCACTTTATATACGCAGCAGATGTAGTTTCCCACTTGATCGCCCATCTCTTCAACCGTGCTTTGGTTGAGGGATTACCCGACTCATGGACTATGCATACCATTACGCCTATCCATAAGTCCGGCGATATGATGGACCCAGGGAACTATAGGACTATTATGATAGGCCATATCCTGGCCAAGATCTATGGGGCAGTACTAGAGGCAGAGCTCAGTACACACACTGAGGCAGAGGGGATCACAGCACCCGGCCAGGCAGGCTTCCGCCGCACTTTCTCCACCATCGACCACATCTTCGTGCTTCGTTGCTTGATTGAGAGCGCGAAGGCGAGGAAGAAGAGACTATACTGTTGCTTTGTGGATTTCCGCAAAGCCTTCGACATGGTCCCTCGAGAGAGACTACTACGGAGGCTCCGGGAGTTACAGCTTCCATCAGACATGCTATGGGCCATCCACGCTTTGTATGCACGAGTCACAGGCAGGGTACGCTGCCCCGGCGGTCTATCAGACAGCCTTGTTAGCACCATTGGTGTGAAACAAGGTTGCCCTCTCTCACCCACTCTCTTCGGTCTCTACATCGACGAGATCACGGAGTATATACAGCGAGAAGGAGGGCGAGGAGGAGACCTCGGAGGTACGCCAGTACATATCCTATTATATGCTGATGACATTGTCCTTCTCTCAGAGTCACAGGAGGGGTTGCAGTCACATTTACAGGCGCTCGATACCTTTTGCATGGAGAGAGGACTCACAGTGAACCTTGGCAAGACCAAGGTCATGATCTTCCATACCTCCATGACAGTACGCCATCGCGCCTCTTTCACAGCAGCTGGAGGACAGATAGAGGTAGTGGACTCCTACGTCTACCTAGGTATCACCTTCTCGGGCAGCACAGGGGTATTCTCCATGGCACAGGCTGTGAGAGATAGATTGACGCGAGGTTATGCGGCACTTGCAGGATTGGAGAGACGCTGCTTTCAGACACATTTTCAGGAGCCCCGGACTAAGGGGTGGCTCTTTGACACTCTAGTGACACCCGCATTGATGTACGCAGCAGCAGTATGGGCACCAGGGATCACAAAGGCGATGTGGACGCAGATTCAGAGGCCCCAGATCACCATGATATCACGCTTGCTGCGCAGCAAGCCCTCCGTTCCACATGACATTATACGAACTGAGCTTGGCACACCACCGATGCTAGTGGAGGCCCTCTTCCAGTTGGTGACCTTTATTCTGAGAGTCAGAGAGCTCCCCACTAGCCGACTCACCAGGCTTGCATTTGAGAGCTCTAGACATTTGGCAGAGACAGGGCATGAGAGAGTATGGTATGCACAGACTTACCGATGGTTAGCAGACCATGGCATGAGCATTACGGATCTCCCCCCTTTTCAGTATGACCTCTCTTCCCCCCACATTACCCTCTCTCGTTCGGAGAGGAATAGGATCATCCGTCATGACCTACTACAGATACACGTCAGGGAGACATGGATAGCACCACGGGAGCCTCTTCCCACAAAGAGGCAACACTACAGAGAGCACTTCCTGACTGTGACAGCGGATGGTTTCATTCAGAGACCACGATACATGGATACATATATGGCACCAGCTCAGAGAGTGGCCATTGGGCAGCTCAGAGTATCATCACACCAGCTCGAGATTGAGATTGGGCGAGCCACACATACCCCCAGGGATGAGCGATTATGCAGGATATGTAGAGAGGAGGTGGAGGACGAGGAGCTCTACACATGTAGATGCCAGGCATATGAGGACATCAGAGACCGCTACCCACAGCTCTTCAGGGGGCCTAGAGAGATCAGGGCTTTATTGGGGACAGAGGACCAGCGCCCTCTAGGTCGTTTCCTAGTAGAGCCCCCTCAGACTTATATTACAGATTTTTTCAGACCCACATACACTCGAGGGCCCAGCTCGATGCGGGGTGTCACATTACACAGAGCAGAGGAGCTTAGACGACAGCGTCGACGACCGAGACCCCTTGTCCGGAGAGCTCGTCCACATCAGAGAGAGATTCAGGCGATTCACGCACGCCATGACATGGAGATACAGAGACGTCAGCAGCGCACCCCTATCGATTTGGACTCCCAGAGCATTTTGAGGATCGCCATGATGCCTTACCCACCGATGCATTATATCCTACACCCACTCCAGGCATTTAGGGGGTTGTGATACCATCGAGCCTCCCCTCCCTATGCATATCATATTTGTATCTCACCCATTGAGCATATAGAGTGCATACCCATAGCACCCCACACCCTTGATACCAGCTACTATCCCTCCTTTTATACCCGTTTGCAGTACTCACACTTTATTTTCGTTTTGGATCACAGTGGATTGGATCATACTGATGTATATGTTTTGTCTCATAGGCCGATTTTGGCCTCTAATAGACGTTAAAAAGTCTTTCTTTCTTTCTCTCTCTCTCTCTCTCTCTCTCTCTCTCTCTCTCTCTCTCTCTCTCTCTCTCTCTCTCTCTCTCTCTCTCTCTCTCTCTCTCTCTCTCTCTCTCTCTCTCTCTCTCTCTCTCTCTCTCTCTCTCTCTCTCTCTCTCGCAACTAGACACTCACATGCCCTGCTACTCAGTCAAGAGGTGCTCCATTTGAGCTTCTTCATCTGCTGAATACTCTCTTTTACTCCAACACAGGCAAGGGTAAGGAGAAGGAGATTATATTGCTGCTTTGTGGACTTCCGCGAAGCATTTGACACTGTCCCCAGGGAACGACTCTTCAGACAACTACTTGATATGGGGGATCTACGCCTTATACGAGAGAGTATCTGGTAGAGTCAGATGTCCAAGGGGCTTATCTGATCCACTTGCTAGCACTATCGGGGTGAAGCAAGGGTGCCCTCTTTCACCCATCCTCTTTGGTCTCTACATTGATGAGATAGTGGACTTCATACAGCAGCAAGGAGGTGATGGCATCGAGGTACGCGGTCCATTGTCCATATTCTTTTATATGCTGATGATATTGTACTGGTTTCAGAGTCTACAGAAGGTCTACAGCATCATCTACATGGCCTAGATGACTTTTGCAGACACAGAGGGTTATCTGTGAACCTTGGTAAAACCAAGGTCATGATCTTTCATACATCGGCACAGGTACGTAGACATAGTTTGTTCACGACAGCAGGCGGATCAATCGAGATGGTCGGATAATATGTTTACTTGGGAGTGACATTTACAGCAACATCAGGGGTCTTCTCTATGTCTCAAACAACTCGTGACCATATCACACGTGGGTACGCAGCACTAGCTTTGACGGAGAGACAGTGCCATCAGGCATATTTTCAGGAGCCCCGCACAAAGGGGTGGCTCTTCGACACTTTGGTCTTTTCATTTTAGTTCACTTTATATGTTTCTACTCTATTTTGTTTTGGATACTTGGTTTATCACCGATGTATATGGGTTTGTCTCATAGGCCAATTTTGGTCTTTAGGAGACGTTAATATAACCCTTACACGTCGAAAGCGGCAAGACTTTGAGGAGGCACAAGAGCTTGAGCTATACTGCCTATTTATGAGCATGGAATGTGCCGCAACATGGCGCATCCTACGAGAGACACGACGGACCACACCTATCAACGACCCGAAGATTTGGTATGACTATGTCGAGAGATTATAGAGTTGTACTCAAATTTGGGACTTGTAAGTTCCAAACCTCACATACTTGAAGATAATATAAGTTCCATGCATCTAGCTACAAATACAATTTTCCATGCAAGGACAAAGCACATAGAAGTCCATTACCACTTTGTAAGAGAGAAGTGTATGGCAAAGGAAATTGACATTTCATTTGTTCCTACTGAGAGGCAAATAGCAAACACAATGACAAAGACACTTTATGGAATCAAGCTTTGTAGATTCAAATCTATGGCAAGTATTCAACCTATCAGAGAATGAAGACTCTAGCATACTTTAGCTTGAGAGGGGGAGTTGTTGGAGCACCAAGCTTTCATTATGCTTTGAGGCACCTCACAACCTCCCATCCTGGAGCCACCTAGACCTCGCCCTACTAGCTCCTCTTTCTTCACAACGGAGATGGTCCGAAGGACCATTGATCGGCTAAAGCATGGGCGTTCCACGGGCCGCATGGGCTTGCAAAGCGAGCACCTTATGTACACTGCCTCCACTATAGCCCCATTGATTGCACATGTTTTCAATCAAGCTATCGGGGAGGGCTTCCCAGAGGATGGACGGGGAACACTATTGTGCCCATCCATAAATCCGACGACACCTTGGATCCAGGGTACTACAGGACTATCATGATTGGTCACACCATGGCCAAACTCTATGGAGCGATTCTTGAGGGAGAGCTCAGTTCATTCGTAGAGATGGAGGGGTTACGTGCACATGGTCAGGCAGGGTTCCGACGGGCTTTCTCCACTACTGATCACATCTTCATTCTTCATTGCCTCATTGATGGGACAAAGGTGCAGAAGAAGCGACTATATTGCTGCTTTGTGGATTTCCCCAAGGCCTTTGATACCGTACCACAGAGAGGATCTTCCAACATCTTCTGAGCTTGGAAATACCATCAGAGATGATTTGGGCTATTTACACACTTTATAAGCATGTGACCGGGAGAGTTCGGTGTCCGGGGGGATTATCAAAGGCCCTTGCTAGCACAATTGGTATTAAGCAAGGCTTCCCCCTATCTCCCACTCTATTCGGGCTTTACATAGACGAGATTGAGGACTACATCCTACATGCATGTGGAGATGGAGGAGACCTTGCGGGGACACCAGCACACATTCTATTGTATGCCGATTGATATTGTACTGATCTCAGAGTCCACGGAGGGGTTACAGTGCCATCTGGGGGCCTTGGATGAGTTTTGTACATAGAAGGGGTTGATAGTAAACCTTGGTAAGACCAAAGTTATGATCTTCAACACCTCTCCTATGGTGAGGAATGCAGCAGGCTTTAGAGCAACAGGGGACAGATAGAGGTGGTCACTTCATATGTCTACTTGGGAGTTACATTCACGGGTTTGCCTCGTCCCTTTACATGAGACAGGCGGCCATCGATAGGCTCACATGAGGATATGAAGCTTTGGCCATGTTAGAGCGAAGATGTCATCAAGCACACTTCCAGGAGCCCCGTTGTCGAAGAGATTCTCTCTCCTTGTTAGTTCACGAGAGATGGCAAACATGTTATGCTTAAAAGTTTTTAACTCTTGTTTTTTGTGTTAAATGGTTTGATCTGTATTTTTCCAAGTCTCTCTTTCTGTGATGATATGCATTCAAGAAGCTTGAAGATCCCTTGAAGTTGTACCTACAAAATAAAACAAAAATTAGAAATATAATAAAATATTGTAATGGTTCAATTGAATGGATATTTATGCGTATACATGTATCCTTGATTATTTAATGTCTCCTAGGGTTGTGCCTATGTCTTGTGAATATATTTTAAGTATATAGATACAGTTATGTGTATGGGTATGAGTGTGTCTTAATGTATTTGTGTTATAAGTGCTTATACATGTTGTGTGAGTACATACATTTTGTATGTTCATTTATGTATGTATCTATGTGTATGTATGTATCTAGTAATATATGTGAGTTTTGTGATTTTGTGCATGTGAACGTATAGATATATGTACATAAAAATCCTTAATTATAAAGTAAAATTATTTAAATATTATAAAATAAAAAGTGAAAACAATTTAAATAAAAAATAATAATAAATTAGTAAAAAAATAAAAAACGTGGGTGATTGTAAATACGTGTATGTGCGCATGTATTGTGATAGGTATGCGTGATTGATATGATTGTTTTAGAAATTTTCCTTTTAAGCAGGGGAATCGCGCATGCATTGAAGAAGGCATCACTCAGCTCATGCAAAAAGAGAAGTGAAGAAGAAGATCAGGCGTCGCTTCATTTTGGTGTGGAGGTGGCAATTCAGAAAAGGGGGTTTTTTCATCCGACAGAAGAGGAAGGGAAGAACGATAAGGCGGATCTCTGCCGCATGCTTCTCTGTCTACTCATCATCATCACCATGTTGGTCACCCTCAAAAAGAAGTACGTGCTTGAACAGATCGGATAAATGATGGTCTGTAGTAGAAGACATGCGAAGAACAATAAGGAAATTTGGGCCGTTGATCAAAGGATCTCTAGGCATATGATGTGATCTCTGACGGCAACGAGGGAAGACACTCAATCTGGACAATCACGCTGCTGCAGTGAAACAGAGGGAAGGGGGACAAGTTGGGCAAGCAATTAAGATACAACTGCATGCGAGACTGAAAGAGGAGGTTGATCTCTTTAAGCTTTTCTTAGGGAAGATTAACATGGCTCTTGCGCAAGATTAGTACATAGCTTTTCTTAGGGAAGATTAACATGGCTCTTGCGCAAGATTAGTACATAGCTTTTCTTAGGGAAGATTAACAAGGCTCTTGCGCAAGATTAGTACATACTTATACTGCTGGAAAGAATATGCGGATGACTTTGATGCAACGCAGAATTTGATTGAAGATCCTTTTATGTGAATCAATCACTTTGGATTGTCAAAGGAAACGAACACACGTTTTTATATTCTTCTTGGCTAAATATTATAACCATACTCAGACACAAAACAAGTATACACTTTGTGGCAGAGAATTGCATGAACGAAGTATTTAGTTCATATTGTGATACTTAGTTTTTATAGTAAATAACATCATCTCAATAGAAATACGCTTTGAATTGCTGCGGCATGACTTGGTCCGAAGGTTTTTAGGGGGAAAAAAAGGTTCATCATCTGATGAAAAGAATACAAACAGTGAGAAAGTATATTATTTCATATCGAAGATCCTCAGATTAGGAGCGCATATGAAAGTACAGTAATATATTTAAGTTTATGCTCAACCCATGTTGAGTTGGATTTTTATCTCTTGCATCATTCCTTTGAATTGCCATTTGTTTACCTTGAGTAACAAAATATGTTGCAACTTTTCCCTTATAATTCTAGCACAGGTTTGATTCTGTCCTCTCACGCTATCCATACACCTATCAACTTCTCTACTAAAACAATTCTTGAGTTTTTGAAAAGCATTGATATATGTTAACAACAATGCTACAGATTTGTAAGAACACACTCTTGAAGAAATGAACATCTGAAGCAAATGTTGAGTAAGCTTTGACTTAAACCATAACCAAAGATTTGTAAGCTTTGACTTAAACCATAACCAAAGATTTGTAAGCTTTGACTTAAACCATAACGTTGCGTAGCTGCCACTTATATATTTTGTTCTGCACAAGACGATGCTATCTTTTAGTTACAAAGAGTTTTGTGTTTGTTAAGTGAAATTCATAAAGTACGACTTATCTAAGTGAGACTACAATAAATCTTTTTTGGAATTCTTATTTTTCACATAGTTTATTGGAAGCCTCCAAATTCATCCACCATAAAATTGCTTGTTTTGCTTCACTTTGAATCTTCAATATCTCAAAATTTCAAATCTTGAACGATTCTTTTGATTCTAAAAGGATTTGAACATAATTGATGCTAAATAAATAAATTTGGAATTCATATAATAACGAAATGGATTAAGTTGAATTTTCTTGATGCTGAACAATTGAAATTAAATTCATATTGTGCAACTCAATCTAGAAAGCTTTAGTGCTAATGTTTCCTTCTTCAATTAATGTTTGAAATTTCTGAAACCTTCTTGAGAATTGCTCTTAGTTCCCATTTCAACTGAGATTGCTCCAAGCACTTGGCGTGCGCCGTAATACCAGCGGTTGGCTTGATCCACAACCGTTGCTTTCGCGCCTACATTGGTGAGCCCAACGTGAAACACCACGGCCCGGCAATCTCAGGTAATGTATGTTTGAATTTTGGTTTATGAATGAGCAAGTTCTTTGTTTTGCAGATATAAAATCATAGCTTGCCTTCTATTGAGGCGGTAGCTTGAGCAACAATTGGCAAACCTTCGTTGGTGTTGAGAGCTCGTCTTATGACATGAGCGCCTCCACAGAAGCATATAGAAGTTTGATCCTCATCGCTTCACCATTTCCTTCAAACGAAGTTGAAGCTTTTGCATATTCACTCGCTTAGATTTTCTTTGTTTAAGGAATTATTTTGATAAAGTGTATTTATACTTTCACTCACCTATGCTCACGTTTGGCCTCTTCTTCAAGCCAAAACTTTTAAATTCTGTCAATTTGCATATTTAAAATTCAAACATAGGAAAAGGTTTTTCTTTTTTTATTTTGCATTTTTTGAAAAACTAAAATTTGCATAATTTTATTTCACTGAATTTCATGCACTTTTCGCATTCCATTTGCTTACATTGTTATATTGCATTTCAAAATATAAAAAGAATTTTTTAGTTTAGACCATATACTTGTCGTTAAAATTATCATACACCCACTAGTTTATTCTATCGTTTTGTGTATTCCAATAGGAATTCATCACTAGTTATACTAGCATAAAATTTAAGTGAGTGATGAGTTTAAAAGGATAAATGAAAATGGAAGATATTTTATAATCTGAACATTGAAAAGAAGGGATCTAAAGTTGCTCAATCTGTCCTTAATGAGAAAGGAAAATTTATAGGCATTAACATCCATGAATATTTGATTACTTTTGAAGAACAAGCTCAACTATATGGTTTACCTGAAACTACGATGCGTACGTATTTGAAAGAATTATAAAGAGATCAAATGTTAAACAAATTCAAAATCATAAAGATATAAGTTGGGCAGAGTTTAAAGCTGAGTTAACCAAAAGTTAACCGAAGAATAAGTTAACATCCATGAATATAAGTTAACCGAAGAATCTTGGGAGGTCTCTATTGTCGATAACCAAAAGAGTTTCACTGATTATAACCCACAAGGTAAGAAATCCAATCTGAATGATTTGATTGAAAAGAAATTGAGAAATATGAAGAGAGATTTAAACACATAGAGACGAGAGTAAATGAATCAATACAAGAGAAATTTGGAATTATCAGAACTTTAATGCAAACCATAGATGAAATGTCTCAAACTATGCAAGAAATGGGTAAAAACTTTAAGAACTTAAAAGAGACACTGGAATCTGAAACTTTAGAGTTTGACTAATCAAGTTGAAATTTTGACAATTCAAAATAAAGAATTACAAGGATTGAAACTTAATCATGAACATGAAGTAAGAGTCCATAGTTTGTCTACATATATGCCTGATCAAAAACCTTCACATGATCTTACAAGAGCCACTTTCAGAATGATACCTATAAAAAATAGAGTGAAGAAACATATTATTCGATGTTTTTGGTGTGACCAGATCGATCATACTTATAATAATTGTATTGCATTTGAAAATGCATGCAAAGATTGAATAGTATGTCAAATTAGAAAGAAAATATGTGATGTCCATACTCATGCCCCTTTACACTTAAACTTAGGTCGAGGGGGAATGAGAGAATTTTTTGGCCAAACAAAAGCAAAACCAAGAAAACTAAGACCGATACAAATATTGAAAATACAAATCGAACAAGATATGAAAACATCAACAACAACTTTGAAATCTTTTAAGAAAAAACAAGAGTTATCTATGCAGGAAATCGAAGAAATGTTTGGATGACGAGCGATGTTGAAGATGAATGAAAACATTCAGGTGAAATAGTTCTGAACTTGACTTATTTCTTAGTTGTTTGTAAAATTTTTTTGCATTTCATGGGTAGATGTGTACATTCTTCTGATATGTAAGGGGAATTATAAAAATTATGAAACGAAGAATTCAAATTTGAAGTAGGAATATGTATGAGATGAAGATAGGAAGTAGAGAGACTATGGAGGTCATAAGGCTAGAAAAGGGAACACTTGACTTGCGACTCCTAGTAAAAGTAAGCTTATTTTATATAGGTATGCTACCTTAGCTTCTAAACCATTTAACTAATGAGATCCTAGTTCCCACAATAGCATGCCTCTAGAACCTATGCTCTGAATAGGGGTTAAGCCTTTCCCCTCTAACAAAAAAGTTGCGAAGAAAGAAAAGAGAGATGCATAAAGCAGTACATTAATGGTTGCTACATTATGAGAAACAAAAGAAAATGAGAAAAAGAAAAATTTAAAGAAAAATAAAAGGAAAAAAAAAAAAAGTTGTACTGAGTCATTTGTGACTCGAAATCACTTCTTACTTGTATTGTGGGCAATATGAGGTGGATGTATGCTATAGAGGAATTAGTTAGATATATCTTATAGCAATTGGTTCAGAGATGAGGAATAGAAAACTTATATAAAATATTTCATACTTTTGAACAGGGTTAATAGAAGGGCAAGTACCACGACTATCTGAATGACTTCTATAGGATTTTCTAAAACATGTTTTCAAATTCATGCATTGAACGAAAAAGTTTGTAATTCAAGCTTACGTAATTTTAAAAGTTTTCTTCACTATCAGAAGTTGTACTTATGATTACGAACATATTTCATATACTGTTTCAAAATAATTTGAGAAACATTGTCCAAAAGAATTTGATGTTACCTTACACGATCTGCAGGTTTGGCCCATCGAGGACGATGTGCAAGATCGGTGGGGGTGAATGTCAGAGAGATTCTCTCTCCTTGTTAGTTCACGAGAGATCGCAAACATGTTATGCTTAAAAGTTTTTAACTCTTGTTTTCTGTGTTAAATGGTTTGATCTATATTTTTCCAAGTCTCGCTTCCTGTGATGATACACGTTCAAGAAGCTTGAAGATCCCTTGAAGATGTACCTACAAAATAAAACAAAAATTAGAAATAAAATAAAATATTGTAATGGTTTAATTGAATGGATATTTATGTGTGTACATGTATGCTTGATTATTTGTTGTCTCCCAGGATTGTGTCTATGTCTTGTGAATATATTTTAAGTATATAGATACAGTTATGTGTATGGGTATGAGTGTGTCTTAATGTATTTGTGTTATATGTTTAAGTGCTTATACATGTTGTGTGAGTACATACATTTTGTATGTTCATTTATGTATCTATCTATGTGTATGTATGTATCTAGTAATATATGTGAGTTTTTGTGATTTTGTGCATGTGAACGTATAGATATATGTACATAAAAAATCCTTAATTATAAAGTAAAACCATTAAAACATTATAAAATAAAAAGTGAAAACAAATAAAATAAAAAACAAAATAAATTAGTAAAAAAATAAAAAACATGGATGATTGTGAATACGTGTATGTGCGCATGTATTGTGATAGGTATGCGTGATTGATATGTTTGTTTTAGAAATTTTCCTTTTTGCCAGATATAGCAAGGGACATGCACATGCATTGAAGAAGGCATCACTCCGCTCATGCAAAAAGAGAAGTGAAGAAGAAGATCAGGCGTCGCTTCATTTTGGTGTGGAGGTGGAAACTCAGAAAAAGGGGTTTTTTTCGTCCCATGGAAGAGGAAGGGAAGAACGATAAGGCGGATCTCTGCCACATGCTTCTCCGTCTGCTCATCATCATCACCATGTTGGTCACCCTCAAAAAGAAGTACGTGCTTGAGCAGATCGGATAAATGATGGTATGTAGTAGAAGACATGCGGAGAACAATAAGGAAATTTGGGCCGCTGATCAAAGGATCTCTAGGCATATGATGTGATCTCTGACGGCAACAACGAGGGAAGACAAAGTCAATCTGGACAATCACGCTGCTGCACTAAAACAGAGGGAAGGGGGACAAGTTGGGCAAGCGATTAAGATACAGCCGCATGCGAGACTGAAAGAGGAGGTTGATCTCTTTAAGCTTTTCTTAGGGAAGATTAACATGGCTCTTGAGCAAGATTAGTACATACTTATACTGCTGGAAAGAATATGCGGATGACTTTGATGCAGCGCAGAATTTGATTGAAGATCCTTTTATGCGAATCAAGATAGGAGGAAGGAATGGAGGTATCGAGAGGCATGTGAATGTTGATGAGGTGTTGTTATCAGATGAAGAATTTTTGCATGCATGTGTTCATGATAATTTATGTCTCATGTTTGAGGAAATATTGAAGCTACTTTGCATCTGCGCTTTAAAAAACTGAAACGCAGGAGGAACACAAAGCAAAGTAATGGAAACTTTCAGGTTTCAAATTTTTATCTCTTGCATCATTCCTTTGAATTGCCATTTGTTTATCTTGAGTAACAAAATATGTTGCAGTTTTTCCTTTATAATTCTAGCACAGGTTTGATTCTG
>CM035415.1:165306250-165311250 GCA_020310875.1 Ceratopteris richardii
ATGAGTCTACAGCTCGAGCTTCAGCTGACTCTACACACACTCATTATGGCACTCACTTACTCAGACTAGGCTCTCGACATAATCTCGTTCTCTATAACGGGATGGCTCAGTGGCCTACCTCAGGAAGATTGACATGCATACCACACTCAGTCACAGATGGCAGGGGAAGTTCAGTAGATTACGTCATGGGATCTAGAGAGGCCATTCACCTACTTACCTCATTCACCATCCCACCCATACCCATTGGGGCCGATCATGCATACCTCGCTCTCTCCCTCAAGGGAGACACCCCTACACGCACACCCGCAGCACGCATCCCATACACCACCATCCACTTCACACACGAGCTAGCTCACATATATGCGGCCCAAATCGAGAAGGGTCTTCTCTTGCTTCACCCTGACACTCCACTATCCCTACTCACCTCACAGATAGCATCACATATATGCACTCTATGAGCAGGTGACTGGGAGAGTACGGTGTCCATGAGGTATGTCTGAGGCCATTGCTAGCACCATCGGTGTTAAGCAAAGCTTCTCGCTCTCTCCCACTCTATTTGGTCTCTACAACGATGAGATTGAGGACTACATTCTCCGAGCTGGAGGACAGGGTGCAGACCTCGCAGGTACACCTGTCCACATTTTATTATATGCCGATGACATTGTCTTGATTTCAGAGTCACCCGATGGATTACAGCGCCACTTGGATGCCCTCGATGAGTTTTGTACACAGAAGGGCTTGACAGTAAACCTTGGCAAGACCAAGATCATGATCTTCCACACCTCCCCCTTGGTGAGGAATGGAGCAGGATTCACAGCCGGCGGTGGACAGATTGAGGTGGTCACTTCCTATGTCTACCTCGGAGTCACATTCACGAGCTTACCTGCCCCTTCAGCATGAGACAGGCAGCCACCGATAAACTCACACGAGGATATGCAGCTTTAGCCATGTTAGAGCGGAGATGTCACCAGGCACACTTCCAGGAGCCCCGCACGAAGGGGTGGCTATTTGACACACTAGTCCGACCAGCTATGATGTATGTTGCGACAGTTTGGACCCCAGGCTTCACAGCCACCCAGTGGAGTGTGATTGAGAGGCCCCAGGTACGTATGATCTCGCGACTATTTCGAGGGAAACACTCGGTACCACATGACATCATCAGGGCAGAGCTAGCTGCACCACCCATGGTAGTAGATACACTATTCCAGACTTTCTGCTTTATTCAGAGGATGAGGGAGCTCCCTACAGACAGACTTACACGCAGAGCTTTTGAGGCATCTATACAGATATCAGAGTCAAGATATGAGAGAGCTTAGTACACTCAGGTTAGAGTATGGTTTGATAGTCATGGGCTTGATACGGACAGATTGCCGCCTTTTCAGTACGACCCAGACTCACCTCACATCCACCTCTCTCGTCATGAGAGGAATGTTGTGCTGAGACAGGATCTTTGGCAGCGCTACATTAGTCAGACATGGCACACAGCACACATGGGATCGAGACTATTTTGTTGAGCTGAGGAGATGTGCTCAGGTGATGCAGCAGCTGTGGTAATACCCCCCTTGGCTGAGTAGAAGGGCTGGAGGTGCAAGGAGCAGCCCACACAGCAGATAGACAGAGATGGAGAGAGAAATTCGAATTTGGAGAGAGGCAGCTTGTTTGGGGGCTTCACAAAAGAAAGAAGTGAGCCCTAAGTTTATTTGAGTTCACTTTTATAGGACCTAGCCAAATTCACATTGAACTTGGCCAAAAGAATAAATAATGAGTACATTAAGCCTTATAAAAGGCCTATACAAATGTGTACAAATAAGGGGGTCATTTAGGACCTTTACCCCAACAACCTCCCACTTAAAGGCATAAATGACGCCTTTAAGCTACGTGACTCCCACCATCTGTATACATAGCTCATGTTGTGCTTTAGACAAGCACTTAGTGAGAACATCTGCAGGATTCTGTGATGTATGAACCTTAACAAGTGTGATAAGGCCATCCTCAAGCACTTCTCGAATGAAGTGATATCGCACATCAATATGCTTAGTGCGTGCATGAAACATGGCATTCTTTGCCAAACATATGGCACTCTGGCTATCACAGCCAAGCATAGGTGCCTTGTTTGACAAGCCAAACTCACTGCATAATCGTGCCAGCCATATGGCTTCCTTGGAAGCCTCAGTGGCTGAAATGTATTCAGCCTCTGTAGTGGATAAAGCA
Source organism: Ceratopteris richardii (assembly GCA_020310875.1). NCBI lineage: Eukaryota > Viridiplantae > Streptophyta > Polypodiopsida > Polypodiales > Pteridaceae > Ceratopteris > Ceratopteris richardii. The sequence goes on from CM035415.1 coordinate 165,308,462, forward strand.
ACAATCTTTTGCAGCCTTAAGCACCATGAAACAGCACCTCTTGCAAGAGTGAATATGTATCCACTTGTGGATTTACGTGTATCCACATCACCAGCCATGTCAGAGTCACAAAAGCCTTTCAGCTCCAATGGGTCTTTGCCATAGCAAATGCATTTATTTTTGGTCCCTTTTAAGTACCTCAAAATGGACTTTATTGCTTTCCAATGAGCTTTGCCTGGATTGGCCATAAACCGGCTCACAACTCCCACTGAATGGGCAATGTCCGGCCTAGTTGCAACCATAGCATACATAAGTGAGCCACAAGCTGAAGCATAAGGCACATTTTGCATGTCATTGATTGCTTCTTGTGTCTTGGGACAATCTTCCTTCGAAACTTTAACATATGGATGCAATGGCACTCCAAGAGGCTTTGCATCAGCCATGTTAAATCTGTCCAGCACCTTTTCAATGTATTTTTTTTGCGACAAATACAATATGTGCTGGTCCCTTTGTCTTCTAATCCTCACTCCGAGGACATGCTCTGCTGCCCCAAGGTCTTTCATTGAGAAAGCAGATTTCAGCTGCTGTTTAAGAGCATCAATGGTGTCTCTTTTCTTACCAGCAATCAGCATATCGTCAACATATAAGACAAGAATAATAGGGCTGCCATCTACATCAGTTTTCGTATACAAACAGTGATCAGCATGGCTTCTTTTATACCCTTGTTTGAGCATGAAAGCATCAAACTTCTTGTACCATTGTCTAAAAGCTTGTTTCAGCCCATACAAGCTTCTATTGAGCTTACATACCAAATGTTCCTTTCCAGGAATAACAAACCCCTCTGGCTGTTTCATGTAAAGCTCTTCATCAACATCACCATGCAAGAAAAGCTGTATGTACATCCATTTGGTCTAATTCCAAATCAAGAGCAGCTACTATTGCAAATAACACTCGCAAAGTGGTAATCTTCACCACAGGAGAGAATACTTCTTGGAAATCTATGCCTTTGGTCTGGGCATATCCCTTTGCAACCAGCCTTGCTTTGTACTTGGGTTTTCCATCAACTGTTTTGATTTTATACACCCATTTGTTAGGAATGGCTTTCCTTTCTTTGGGTAATTCAACCAAATCCCAAGTATCATTAGCATGCAAAGCTTTAATCTCTTCCTGCATAGCAAGCTCCCACTTGCTGCTGTGTTCACATGCCTTTGCCTCTTTGTATGTGAGAGGCTTACCTTCATCTGTCAACAAAATGTACTGCAATGAAGGATCAAATCTACTCACATTCCTTCTAAGACGAGTAGATCTTCTCATCCAATGATCCACATTGTCAGGCAATGGGTCTACATCAGGTGGTATGATCAAATCATTATTATTATGCTGCTGTCCATTGTTTCCAGCACCATTTTCAGCATTATTATTCGGCTGCATATGCCCTTCAGGAGCCTCATTTTGCTGTCCAACATCTTCTGGCTCAAAAACCACTGGATCGTCAACATTTTCAGTCCTTTGTGGTGCATCCTGAGGGTCAAAATTGGACCTAACAGGTGGCTGGTCATGCTGAAATCTTACCCTTTTATGGTTATCTTTTGAGGCACAATTGTTTTGAAGAAGCCTTGCCTCATTAAAAACAACATCCCGGCTGCGTACGACCTTCTTGAGATGAGGTATCCAAATCCTGTAGCCCATTTCACCTTCTTCACCATATCCCATGAAGAGGCCTTTAATGGACTTAGCATCAAGCTTGTTTCTCAGCTCAGGCCTTATATACACAAACGCCTCGCAGCCAAAGACACGTAAGTGATCATATGAAGCAGGTTTGCCAGACCAAACCTCTTCAGGGATGTCACCTTTTAAAGACATGTGAGGGGATCTATTGCACACATGTACTGCAGTTTTGAGTGCCTCTCCCCAAAATCCATGAGGGAGATTAGCTGTGGACAGCATGCATCTCACCCTCTCACAAAGTGTCCTATTGTAACGTTCAGCCACACCATTAGAAGAGGGGCTGTATGGAACAATAAGCTCCCTCTTAATGCCCAAATTTTCACAAAATTTCTGAGATTCAGCACTTGTATACTCACCACCATTGTCCGTACGCAAGCATTTCAGCTTTCTACCTGTTTGGGTGGTCACAAATGCATGAAAACGCTTAAACGCAGCAAATGCTTCATCCTTTGATTTAAGCAATTGAACCCAAATTTTTCTAGAAAAATCATCAACAAAGGAGATGAAATATAAAGCACCCCCCATAGATTTGGTGGGCATGCTACATACATCAGAATGAACAAGATCAAGTACACAAGATTTACGAGACACACCAGAATAAAAGGAACGTTTTACTTGCTTTCCATATTGACATTCATTACAAAAGTCAAGCTTTGTGCCTTTAGCATCAAGCTTCTTTAAGTTACAAAGCTTAGTGAGACCCTTTTGGCTCATATGGCCAAGTCTCTTATGCCACAACTCCATATGGGAGTGAACTTCAGCCAAAGCAATGAACTTGCCTGATAAGGCCTTTCCATGCAAGCAATAGAGAGTTCCCTTCTTTGTGCCTTTCACAATAAGCCTTGAACCTTTAGTCATTTTCCATGATCCTTTCTCAAAGAGAATGCTATAACCATGCAAATCCATTTAACCCACAGAAAGCAAGCTCTTCTTGATCCCTGGTACATAACGCACATTGTGCAAGACCAGCTCATTAGTGCCATTTGTAGCGAAATGCACTGTGCCAATACCCTCAATGGAACATGCATGATTGTTTCCAAGGTATACATGGCCATGGCTGCCTGCAATAAAAGTAGAAAAAC